>OW679195.1:194660298-194947263 GCA_940337035.1 Agriotes lineatus
ACTTATCCCACTGGAGTAGATAATAGTTATTTATTATACAAGTGGGATAACAGCATCATTAATATACGTGTGTGTAAGTTACAAACGAGTGCGTAGCACGAGTTATGTAAGCACACAAGTATATTAATGATGCATTATCACACATGTATTGTACAAAATTTTATCTACGACTGCCTAAAATTGAGAAAAGTGCATGAAGAGAAATGTCAGATCTGTCATTTTCAAAAATATTTTAGTAGGCAAATGTCATTATGTCATTCATTTGACACTATTTCAGTTACGTAATGAAGTCATTACACAACTCAGTTGCGTAATGAAACCATTACATAACTGAGTGGTGTAATGAGCTTCATTACCTAACTGAAATAGTGTCAAATGAGTGACGTAATGCGTTACTTATCCCACTGGAGTAGATAATAGTTATTTATTATACAAGTGGGATAACAGCATCATTAATATACGTGTGTGTAAGTTACAAACGAGTGCGTAGCACGAGTTATGTAAGCACACAAGTATATTAATGATGCATTATCACACATGTATTGTACAAAATTTTATCTACGACTGCCTAAAATTGAGAAAAGTGCATGAAGAGAAATGTCAGATCTGTCATTTTCAAAAATATTTTAGTAGGCAAATGTCATTATGTCATTCATTTGACACTATTTCAGTTACGTAATGAAGTCATTACACAACTCAGTTGCGTAATGAAACCATTACATAACTGAGTGGTGTAATGAGCTTCATTACCTAACTGAAATAGTGTCAAATGAGTGACGTAATGCGTTACTTATCCCACTGGAGTAGATAAAATATTTTATAAAGCACCAAACTTCTAATTAAAGGGGGGCATCCTAAAGCAACAGAACGCCACTGGCACTCGTGATTCGTGACGTCATAATTTCAACGTGTCTTTAAAAACTTCAAATTCAAAATGCGCTCTGCCACTGCCGTAGGTATTATTGTGTGACTGCTGCTAGTATACAAAAAGTCGTTGACGTCTAGCACTGATTAATTACGTACAAACTAGTCGCTCTTGAACAATTTAAGAAGGAGAATGCGACCTAATTGACAATTATAAATGCGTCTCTAACCTAAATCACTTCTGTCAGAAATGTTCACCACGACAGTGAGGAACCCCATGCAGAGGACCCTCGGCCGGTGGCTCACCAGCTCACTAGCGCACGCTAAGGACCAGTTGGACCCCCAGCAGGAGGCAGCCCTGAAGGAGCGGTGCTTCCTCGTCGACCAGAACGATAAGGTGCTGGGGGTCGCCTCGAAGAGGGACTGCCACAGCGTGAAGCCTGACGGCAGCATCCCCCTGCACCGAGCCTTCAGTGTCTTCTTGTTCAACAAAGCCGGAGATCTTCTGGTGCAGAAACGAGCTTCGGAAAAAGTGAGTACCTACCTGTTTAGAATACAGTATTGTTTATTGCATATCTTGTACGGTTACGGCCAAATAAAAACGACCAACATTTTGACATTCTATGTCATTTTCATAAATTTACAATGTTATGCTTTCTCAAAGTTGTAAACACTTTAAATATCACTATCGTCATTGCTTTTATTAATACCGGTGGAAATCCCATGTGCATCAGCTGAAAACGTGTGGATAGAAAATAATATGGGCTGTAAAATACTGCCCTGGGGTACCTCTCTTGTTATTAAATATATCTGTTTATCCATTTAACTTGACCGATTGTTCCAAACTCTTTAAATAACTTTCAAACCATAACAAAGCACTTTCTTTACAAAACTTAAGCTCTTTACACACTACTTCTAGATTACCTTCCCGAGCTGCTACACGAATTCATGCTGCAGCCACCCCATTGCAGATGTTGCCGGTGAAGATGAAGAGGCACAGGCTCTAGGCATAAAAAGGGCCGCCCAGCGCCGCCTAAACTACGAGCTGGGAATCCCCATCAAGTCGATGCCATTAGACAAGTTCCACTACATAACGCGAATCCAATATAAGGACCCAGGCGATGGGCGGTGGGGCGAGCACGAGATCGACTACATTCTGTTTCTCCAAGGCGACATGGAGCTGAAGCCCAATCCAAACGAGGTATCTGTGGTAAACTATGTGCCAAAGGATCAGATAGACGCACTCTTACCCACTCTTGACGGGCCGCTCACCCCGTGGTTTGAGCTGATTCTGAAGCATCGGTTGAGGTTGTGGTGGAACAATTTAAACAATTTAGAACAGTTCGATGACCATAAGAAAATTTTGAATTTAGGGACGTGTCCGCGCTAGGAACAGGTTAAGTTATTTGCTCAGATTTATTTTTAAGTATGCATTTATTCTTGTCCCTTGGAGTTTGCTCCATTGCACTTACAAGGCACAGTAGTAAAAATTTGTAAAACGAAGATATGGTGCAGTGGTTTTTTCTTTCTTTTAAGGGTTATTTTTAGTCTGAAGTGAATATAAATTACATATATATAAGCAAGCCTTTGAATCTATTCTTTGCATAAGAGAACACCGTATTATACTTGGAAATTAGTTATTCTTATCTTCTCTGAATATATTCTCATGCTTGCTAGTAATGGACATATCATAGCTCTAAGTAGACATGTTAAAATGGTTCTATTGTGAAAATAGAGTTAGGTCGATTTTTATATTTGGAATTAATTGTAAAATATATGTTACCACCTAGATAGGCCAGTATAACACTGTCCAAGCATTGGAAACGTTATGTAATATTAAATGAGATACCAAAAATAGTTTTCTTTTCTGTTGTAAGTAGTGATGCAACCTAAAAAAACCGTTCGTTTTTTTTTAAAAAAACCTTTTTTTTTGTAAAAAAAACCAAGCGGTCTGGTTTTTTATTTAAATGCGTTTTTTTCAGAATTAAAGTGTAGTGAATAACAACAAGTAATTTGTTTGGAAAAACAAAAAACAGATATTTTTAAATAAAAATAATACATTTCGTAGGTAAAGTGAATTATAGAATTTATAATAACCAAAAAAAAGCAAATATTTCTAAAGAAAAATAGAAACATAGCCAAAGTGGATATACAGGGTGTTAGGGAAGTCGACTGAAAAATTTCTAGGGGTGAATCCTTGGCCCAAAAGATGATGATTTAACTCAACTTACCTATATACAAAGTTGCTTAGTTTAGCCGCTAGAGGGCTTGAAAGATGATTAGCTTTTTTTAATTTTTTCAATGAAGTCGAAAAATCGATGGATTTTATTCATTTTTTGGCCATGCGTTTTTACCAGTAAACTTAAGCATTTTGTGGCATAAACCCTAATTTCAAAAATTACAGGGTGTTTAAAAACTTTGTCACAATTATTTATCCATCTAATGTTTTTTTATGGATATCTACTTTGATTTATAAGCTATTTCCTCTCTTAAAAAAATTTTGTTGGGTAAACGGTTTAGCCACAATAGTTATTTGTTTCATTAGTACAAAAAATGCATGATTTCGGGACAAGTAAGACAGATCGCCGGACGACGCGCAGCGGAGTCCGGCGAGTCTTACGCGTCCCGAAAACGCATTTTTTGTGCGAATGAAACATACTATTTTTTCTCCAACTACTCATAAATTCGGTAATATGACTTATTATTTAGAATCAAACATTGTAGGTTATATTGTAGAACTGTCATGGCGCAAATAAACAATCACTATACCGGGAAATTAAACAACAACGACGGCGATTGCCGAATATTCACAAAGCGTTTGTGTTTTATTTAAAATTTACCATGTAAAACCCTATCTTGCGTCCATTTTTGTACTAGTGCAAATATGCATCGAAAAGTGTACAGTTGCCAAGGTAATTGGTGAACATCCCGAAATGACTTACTTTTTATACAAAATTATTCGACAATATAGCGTCTTATTCGTGTGGTTGGAGAAAAAAAATATTTTCTAAATCCCTACAAGGCTGAATCAGTAATTTTAACTTAGCACTAGGCTTTTCTAGAGATTTAGAAAATATTTTTTTGTGGCTAAACCGTTTACCCAACTAAAATTTTTTAAGAGAGTGAATAGCTTCTAAATTAAAGTAACTGTCCAGAAAAAAAATTGGTAGTGATTATACAGGGGGTTAAAACATTTAAAAAAGCTAGTCGCTTTCATGGGGTGTTAGTGCCTCACCATTATTATTATTAATAATTTTTAAAGCCCTCTAGCGGCTCAACTAAGCAACTTTGTATATAGGTAAGTTGAGTTAAATCATCATATTTTCGGACAAGGATTCACCCCTAGAAATGTTTCCGTCGACTTCCCTAACGCCCTGTAGAAATTATAATAATGCAGAAATTACTCTCTAACAGACATGGCTGACTCCTCAACTGACTCGGAGTCAGTATCCATGCAGTTTACGTCGCCCATGTCACTGTCTGATGAATCGCTAACGTAACTTGATTCGTCGATCAGGTCGACAGTTTCAGAGCTGGGTCCAGCTTAAAGCAACTTCCAATAGGGGTGGGTACCTACCAAAACATGCCGCCAATTACAAAAATGAATAAAAAACAAAAAAAAACATTTTTTTCTGTTTTTTTTAGGTTTTTTATTCGATTTAAAAAAAACGCGTTTTTTTACATCACTAGTTGTAAGCTCCACCAACATAATCTGCATGAAATAAATATAAATATGTTACAGCTAAATGTAAACATGGCAATGTAAATTTGTAGCTAGCCTTGAACAAGTCTAAAGCCCTGTTCACATTAATAAATATTTACGTTGTGCGTTGTATTTGACACAAATTTGTGGGTGTGAATTGAAATTAACTTAAATGTGGACGGTTCACCAAACACAAAAGCACACAAATATTTTTGCGATGAATGACGCACGCTATCCATTGCCAGTCGGTTTTACTTAAACTTCAAAGAGATTTGCGGTGCAAAATAAGACGCCATTTAATTTTTAAAAATTGATAAAATGGTACATCAGTTTGAAAATGTAAGAAAAACATTGCAGTCTTTGGAATTCGAACTTGCTCACCCAAGTGGAATCAGATTACTGATTTTTAGCCTTCCGCTTTAATCGCTAGCCCACGCTGGCACAGCATTTAAATTTTGCTTTTGGCCGTGTTATAAAATATGCGTTCATCGCTGCACAATTCTATCCATTTTACGATATTTACCCTGTATCTGTTGGGTCCTATTTTTCAAGAGTAGAAACCCAAGCAATGTGCAAATTATAAAACTTATTTATTCCTCGGTTAAATCAAAACATATTTTCTTAAAAGTGTTTACCCTGTATGTACGAGGGCGATTCAAATTTGACCTGCATTTTATTTTTTTATGAACATAATTGAAGAGATACTGTAAAGCGATTTTACATTCATCGAAGTAGGCATGTTAGGCCATGAACCACTACAACTTGATTGTGTCAATACTTTCATTTGTATTAACAATGTGTTAAATTCTGTTGCACAACGTATAATTATTAAATTTATTTTCAATGAAGGTATAAAAGCGACTGATATTCATCAGAAATTTCATAAACAATTTGAAGAAGGGTGTTTATCACTCAAAACAGTCTTTGAATGGTGTAAAGCCTTCCAGGATGGTCGTGAATGCATATCGAACTTGCTGCATACTGCCCGTCAAGCGTCTGCTGTGAATCTTGGGAACATTCAAAATGTTGACCAGCTAATCCGGAGCAATAGGTGAATATTTGTGAAGGAAATTACTGGGATTGTAAACGCCAGTGTTGGTAGTATTCACACTATTGTCCTCGACAAGCTTACATTTACTAAAGTTAGCGCCAGGTGGGTTTCAAAACAATTTTCCGCGGAACAACAGCAGAAATTACTACAGGTTTGCAGAGAACTCCGGCTTTGCTACAAGTTAGAAAGCGGTTGCTTTTTGTCATGTTAAATTGAACTGGAAAGTGCTGCCTTACCCCCCATATAGTCTGGACTTGGCCGTAAGTGACTATCATCTCTTTGGCCCCCTTAAAAAACTATTGGGAGGCAAGCGCTTTGCCTATAATGAGGAAGTGAAGGATGCGGTGCAAAATTGGCTACGTCGTCAACTAAAAGATTTTTTTTCGACGGGAATAGGCCTACAGAAGCTACCGGAGCGATGGGACAAGTGTATTTTAAAGGGGAGTTGTTACTTAGAAAAATGATGTATATACCGTGTGTCCACAGGAGTACGCACCATAGAGATAAGATAATGCTAATAGAATATAAATATCAACCAGTGCTATGACAATATTATTTCATACACTGGCGAGTCAGAAGCCAGAAAACAACGTTTTAGCGTGCCGGCGAGCACAGCATTAGCCGATCTTTCTATTCTATTTGGTTATCCCTATGGTGCGTCCTCCTGTGGACACACGGTATATTAATTTGTAGTTTGTATCGACCAGAAAAAAATTAAATGCAGGTCAAATTTGAATCTCCCTCTTATTTGACCGAAAGAATATTCTGTTTCAAGCCAGGTAGACATATAATCTACATGCAAAATATCGTCTTCCTCCAACAGATAGTTTTTGAGCTATACCACCAACAGAGAATTGAGAAAACCTGTTTTTCGTAATCTAGAGGGATCCTGAAACGTGAAGATATGAAGAAGTCTGTTTGAAGTCACCCCATCAAGTGGGGTGACTTTGAACAGCAGTTTAAAACTACATAAAACCAATTTCTACATTATCCAGGGGTGACTTCGGGCACAAATTATATATATATATATATTTGGTTTAGAACGTCTTCCGACGTTGTCCGATGCCTATTTTCCATTCTTGCCGATCGTTACACTGCCCATCTGTCAGGTTTTTCGCGCTCATTGTCTTCCGTATTCCTTCCATCCAGGTTTTTTTCAGCCTTCCTCTTTTCCGTCTTCCTTGAGGTGTCCATTCTAATATTTGCTTGGGTAGCCTGTGAATTCCCATTTGCTGTATGTGACCATACCATATCAGCTGCTTCCGTTGGATGTCGTCTGTAATCGTACCTTCTATTCCCATGCGTTGTCTAACTTCTTCATTTCTTACTTTGGCTCTACGTGAAATTCTCATTGTTCGCCTTATCGCATCCATTTCAGTAGCTTCTACTTTTTGTTTGTTCCTCTCTGTCAATCTCCATGTTTCACAACCGTAGAGTAATATGCTTTTTACCATTGCTTCATATATGTTGAATTTTCTTTTTTTTTATGTCCTTACTCCACAATATTCCATTTAGGCATCTAATAGCTCTTCTTGCGTTTACCACTCTAGAGTTAATTTCTTGGTCGTCTGATCCTTCCCAGTTAAATTTTGATCCTAGATATTTATATTCTTTGCATGTCTTTACTTCTTTATTATTGTCCAGTATTAGGTTTGTTTCTACTGCATACATAAATATTTGGTTTTTTATGTGAGTCCCCATTTCGCGTATTCCTCCACTAATTTTCTGATCATATATTCCATATCATCTTTGTCGTTAGCTATTACTGCCTGATCATCCGCGAATTGAAGGGTATATATACAGTTGTCATGTAGTTCAATACCCATACCATGGCATTTCCTTTTCCATATGTGTAGTGCTTTAGCAACATATATTTTAAATAGTGTTGGGGAGACACAGCACCCTTGTCGTAGTCCCTTTGTTACTGGGAATTCTGGTGATAGATCGTTGTTTATCTTTAATTTTGATCTTGTTCCCTCGTATAGATTTTGTAAGGCTTTTATAAGGGTGTGGTTTATATTGGATTCTTGCAAAACTTCCCACAACTTACTTATTGGCACAGTATCGTACGCCTTCTGAAGATCAACGAATGTTATGTGCACTTCCTGATTTTTAGCAGTCTTTTTTTCAATCATTTATTTTAGGCAGAATATGTTGTCTGTGCATGATCTTCCAGCTCTAAATCCGCTTTGTTCCTCTTCTTCGTAGTTGTTATATTCGGTTTCTATTAAGTTTCGTATAATTCTTCCGTATAGTCGACTCATTGTACTTGTGACCTAAATCCCACAGTAGTTGTTGGGGTCTTTCTTAGATCCTTTCTTGTGTATTGAAGAAACGTATGCAAGTTTCCACTCATCTGGACATGGGTGGCCATTTAAACATTGGTTAACAATTGCCGTGATCATCCGATATAGCTTTTCGGTGCCACATTTTACAAGTTCGGCTGGTATGCCTTCGGGACCAGAAGCTCGATTATTTTTTAGCTTTGCAATTTCCTTTTTAACGGTATTAATCGTAACAGTTATTTGTTCACCCTGTATGTTTATTTGGTCTTGTGGGGTTGAGTAAGTTGCTATAATGATTTATCCATTCCTGATGTTGCATTATTTGTACGGACACTTTTTCACGTGTATCTATTGTGTTGGCTTTAATAAATCTCCATGCCTCTGAATTTCGTTTCCCCCCTAAGTATGTGTTTATTTCATTACATTTTTTATCCCACCATGCATTCTTTTCCTTTTCTATTATTCGTCTAACCTCATTTTTTTTATTGATGTATTTCAATCTGTCTTCTTCCGCTTTTGAGCTCAACCATTTTAGGTGGTATAATATCTTTTTTCCTGAACTAATGTGTCAATTTCATCTGTCCACCATAAATTTTTACTTTTCCTTTTCCCAATCGTTCCTAGTGCTTCTGTAGCTGCTTTATGAACACTTTCAATTATATTGTTGTACATATTTTGAAATGGTTGTTCTGTGTCATCTATCAATTTTTCATCTAACCTCTTTTGATATAGATGTCTTACGCTATCGTGCATTAGGTTGTCTAGTTTGTATTTTACATCTTTAATATTGTTTCTATATTTTCTTCTTCTATCTGCTGTGGATTTTCGTTGTATGTGAATGGAAAGAATAATGTAGCTTTCACTAAATGATGATCTGAGTCACACATTGTTCCTCTGTGTACTCTTACATCATTTATCTTAATTTTTGCACTTTGTCTGATAAGTACATAATCAATTATAGATTTTAAATTTCGAGTTGGTTGGATCCAAGTATATTTATGAATCTCCTTATGTTTGAAGAAGCCGTTTGTTATTTTGAGGTTATTGAAATCACATACATCAATTAGTCTCTTGCCATTATCATTGTCTTGATCTTCTCCAAATGGACCTATGATTTTACTGTTTATGTTCTTTCCGGTTCTACTGTTGAAGTCTCCTAGCAATATAATTTCTCGTGAGTTACCTATTTCTCCAATAACTTCATTCAGCTTAGTGAAAAATTGATCCTTTTCATTAGCGGGTTCATCGTTAGATGGGGCATAAACCCCTATAGCTGTCACTTTCTTTTGCAACCAGTTGAAGTTTACTCGAATTAAATTTTCATCGATGCTTTCCCAATCCGTTATATATTTCCTCAAATTTTTCTTGATTAATATGGAGACCCCTCTTTTTGCTCGTTGGTCTTTGGGAACACCACTATATAAATGTACAAATTCACCTATCATTTCTGATCCATTTCCCTTCTTTTTTGTTTCTGCAAGTGGGATTATTTCCATTTTTAGATTTTTCATGTCTTTCACGTTTATTTTTTAGTCCTTGTATGTTCCACACTCCACAGTGTATAATCCGTTTTCGTAACAGTTTTTGTTTCCCGTTTAATCCATCCATTGTTCCGAGGCTTGGTTTAGGCCTTTTAGCGGTTTTCTTCGAAAAGAAATTTTCCGGAGAATGAGTTGCTGGCCCATCGCCCCAACCCCCAATCTGGAGGACCAGGTAATTTGAGTTTAGGGTTTTCTTCCCTTAGACTGACTGTTAACCAAAACTAAAGAGGTCAGTCAATCTACAAGGGCTAGAAAATAATTTGGTCTGACAAAAATAATTTTATCATAAAAGTCATCGTTTATCGTGTGTAATTTAATACTTTTGAACTTTTACGTCAAATACCCTGTGTATCTCTATATTTTTAACAAGCCCTTTGAATAAGCTTTCTTCGGATACTATGTCATAGCCCTAAATGCAACCATTTGGTTATTCAGTTTGAACTAAAAACAATTTTACCTTTAACCATCAAAATAATGCAACATTCACGTATTGCTATGCATATGCAAAGTTTGCTTTTTTAACATGGCAAAAATAGGTTCTTTATTTTACTATTGACGACATGGATAAACTACTCCGGGCACTATGGCTCGAAACAATACTGATAATAATTTTTGGCGGTGTACAATAGTTATTTAGACCACAAGTGTTAGAAGTGCAACCTTTTTCACAAGTGAAAAATAAGCACGCTAACACGAGCTGTCTATAAGATTTTTTTAAATTTCATTAAATAGTATTCAAATTCAAGCCTATTTTGTATAGAATTGTATTTGCCTTCATTTTAGTCAAGTGCGTTGGTCAGTTCTGGTAACTCAGGAAACGTCTATTTAAAATCGTTCATTCCTAAAGTAAAAGCAAAGTGTCACTTTTTTTCACTGAGTGAAAAAAAGTGGCACTTCACACACCGAAATTAATTTAAAAAAGCCTACTTTTTAAATGTAATTTTAAAATACTATATTATAATATAAGTGTGGAAAAAATGCCATCGAAAAAACCATGTGAAACATGAAACACGAGTGCTAATGAGTGTTTCATTCACATAAGTTTTCGAATAGCCTTTCCACATGTGTGTTACATACTATTTTTCTTACGGCGACTTTGCATTCTACAAGAAATTTTGTTTTTCAATTTGACATTTCTCCAAAAAAATTTTGACATTTCTGCAAAACAATTGGCATTGGTATTGGCAAAGTAAAAAGTAGAAAAATCTACTTTCGATGTCAGTCGTCGAAATAGTAATTTGTGCAACTAGTTTTGAAAGTCATACTTTTTTCATGAATTTGCAGTTTGATAACGAGGGCGAAGCCCGATTTAATCAAGCAAATGAATGAAAAAAAGGACTTTCAAAACGTGTTGTACACGTAGTTTTTTTGCATAGTGATCTCTTCGTCAAAAAGAACTTCTGAATTGACAACTGTCAAATTGACATTTAAATAAAATATTTAAAAAAAGTGTACTTTTTTTCACGATTTTTGAGTTAAAAAAATGGAACTTTTAATACCATTTTTCGTTAGAAAAAGATGACTATGCAAAAAAATCTTTTTTTTCATTCTCTGTAGCCATTGCATTCTTCTGTACTCGGTACTCTGTATTTGCATAGGTATTTGAGTACTTATCCTTGAGTACTTGTACTTTTTATTCGATTACATTTTATGCAAAGTATTTGTACTCGGTACTCGAGTACTTTTTGTCGGTACTCTGAACAGCTATGATATTTGCTAATGGAAAGTTGGCTTTTCGATAATCTTTCGAGGCTTAGAAAATGTTATGTTTCATTTATGTAAGGATCGTTGCTATGTTATGTTTCATTTATGTAAGGATCGTTGCTATGGAAATGCTGCTGTAAATACTTATCTGTGCATCGATTTGAATCGAGGCATAGAAAGTAAACCACTTTCTGTTCATCCTTAAATGCTTTGTCAAACTGGCAGTTAATTTTTAATAGAACAAGCTTATTCATAGCAACTAGATTGCGTGTTACTTGCTTTGGATTTTTTGAAGTACTAAATTATGTACTGTGAAATAGTTTTTTATTAAACTAGTAAAAAAAGCGTGAGTATAACTCGCATAGAAAGTTATTTGCTGACCTCGAGCTCTTGCAATCCTCCTTTCGTGCAGGTGGCACATGATGCACTAGGTACAGCAAATTGTACTTTCTACGCTTATTATACAAATAACTATTAAATAACCCGCAATAAAAGTATTTTATCTTTATCGGTGTTGTTATAGACTATTAACCAAATTCATTTTAGTATATTTAAGAGCACTCTTTTTATATTAAAAATACATTGAACCAGACTTTATTGATGAAGATAAAATATTGAACAATACACGTTTACTTATGGCACTTAACGAGACTCGTTGTCTCGTTCTGGCAATCAAACTCGTTTCGTTAAGATGCTCATAATCAAACTTGTATCATTAATATCTATAAATAAATAGTATCTATTTAAATACTGAAAAGTATTTCAATAAAAACAAGTATTTACAAATACAAATACTGCCCAGCTCTAAAACTATTTAACAATGACTTAGCCTGTTAAAACAGATCAATTAAAAAAATCTGTTAGAAATACTACTATTTAGTTATTGGTGATATATGGCGCCACATGACAACTTATGACGCAGTAGGTATCCGACTTCTTAAACGTTAATACTAAAACAAAATACATGAAAGTTAAAAAAAAGTAATTGGATTTTTTTTTAACTCCTAGAGCTCATAAACATGCCTCTTACACAGTGGCGTAACACGACGGTTTGGCGCCGGTGTGCAAGAATAAATTATAGCCGCTGTAGACAAGAAGTTTCGGAAAAAAGAGGGGGGGGGAGGTAATTTTTGGCCATGCTACACTTTAAATTTAAAAGAAAATTGAGAAGCTCTTTTCTTGACATAAAAGGTTAAGTACTGCAAAATAAAGCACATTTAGATGTTTCAATCTTTTATTAAATATAACATAATAATAATAATAATAATAATAATAATCCCATTATTGCCTATTGGGACATAGGGTATTCGTATCTTCTCTCCAGTTGTCATTTTCCTTTGCTCTTTGGCTCAGTTGTGCTATAGTCTTTCCTGTCTCTTGTTTTACCTCTGTTTCTGAAACTCTAAAGTTTCCAATCAAAACTTTTCTACAAATTTCAGTTTTATTTTTTCACAACGTATGCCCTAACCATCCATATTTTCTTCTCCTAATTTCTATATTAATGTCCACCTGATTTGTTCGGTCCCAAAGATCTTTTTTCGAAATAATGACTGGCCACCTAACACCTATTTACAAACACCTGCAATTTCTGCTTTACCAGTTCTGTAACCGTCCACGATTCCGACCCATAAAGTAGAACAGATTTTACCACTACATGAAACACTCGCAAAATATAACATGAAACATAAAAATACATAGGAAAATACAAAAACAAAAACCACGTAAAAGGAATACAAATTTAAATAATTCACAAGAAAAATAAAATACCGATGGGGCCATAATTATATAACGAGAGATAAAAAAAAAACTGTTCCTCAGCGGGCTGTGGAAATTCAAGGTATGAATAATATGTTGGTGACACTGTACGTCAACGTCAAATTCGAGGTTAGCAGGTTAGAATTTGCGTCATTTTATGTCAAAACTGACGGAAAACATAACCTGATAACCTCGAATTTGACATTGACGTACAGTGTCACCAACATATTATTCATACGTTGAATTTCCACAGCCCGCTGAGGAACAGTTTTTTTTGGATCTCTCGATATAACAGCAATGAGATAACATGAACAAGAAAATAACACATATTGCTTGAGTAAAAAATCTGGTGTGATACACTCACACAACTTCCTTTTACAGTGATCTTATAATTAGTCAAAAATTTAATTTTTAATTTTTAAGCATTTGTCAAAAATTTTCAAAAATTACGAATTCTACAAAACGGTACAAAATAGAGCATTAGTTGAAGAGACAAATTTTCTCTAAAATCTTAAGCAGAATTCAAAAATGTAATAATATACCGGGTGTTCTATTTAAAATAGGAGTTAATAAAAAAAAATAGAAAAAAAACAAAAGAAACCCACTTTAGAAGTATTCAACTGGAAAATCACCTATCTCACGTCAATGCACATTAAAAATGTAATAAAAATGTGAAGTTTGAAAAAAATCGTTAGAGCCGTTTTTGAAAAAATCGAAAAAAACTGAAAAATCACAAGAGTAAACACCTACTTCCGGTTATGCGATTTTCTTCAAAAGCTTGCTGTCTTATCTACATGGTACACAAAACTTATATATGAAGTTTCAACGCCATACCTCTTTTCGTTTTTGAGATATTCTGTTCACAGACAGACACACAGACAGACACACAGACACACAGACAGACAGACACACAGACACACAGACCAATGAAAAAAAATATGTTTTTTGGGATCAGGGGACTCTAAAACGTGAAGATCTGTTGAAAACTCAATTTCGAATTTTTGGGGTGAATCCAATACTTCCTTTATCGTAAAAGGAAGTAAAAAGAGATAAAATATACGAGTAGGCTTGACGCTCACTTTAATTATGACATATGTCAACTAATTGTGCCTACTAAAGTAATTTTGTTGTATGGTCATCTCTTTCTTACTCAAGCATTCTATTTTGTGGTTCATGTTATCTTATTGCTGTTATATATAATTATGGCCCCATCCGTATATCTTTAAACATATAATTCTTCTGTACGTGTGTACGAGACTGAACTCCTCCTAAACGGCTGGACCGATTTTGATGAAATTTTTTGTATGTGTTTGAGACGGTCCCTGGATGGTATAGATTCACAATTGGATCCGGTAGGTGGCGGTGCAATCGGTTTCTAGGATTTTTTAAAATTTTTTTTGACGAATTTCTTCTTTTAATTTTTTGAAGATTTCTCGCATATCAGAACATATAACTCCAAAATTTCACCCCCTCCCACCACCCCCCAATATTTTTTAAAATGAAAAAGATCGAAAATTCGAATATCGAAAAAACGTTTGCAAAACCCGCCAATAGCAGGCAAACCAACGTTCTGGCAGGACAACGTCTGTCGGGTCCGCTACTCCTTAGGAGGTGAAATGGGGCAAATAACCCTAAAAATCGATATGGGTGTCGTTATTGCGGTTTTTTGCAACGTTGATTGCGAAAATGGCATTTATTTTTAAGTCCAAGACGATAAACATGACATAAAATTAAAACTCTATAGTGGTGAAACGGGGTTTCAGAGACAAACTATTTTTGGGGGGCCGGTTGCCGAGCCAGCTAGTGGATATATAAATATGAAGGTAGGTATAGCACTTTAATTAAAATCTCTTTTGCGACACGTTGCTAAAGCTAACATATCTATCAGTGAATTAAAACAAGAGTACTGGCTCTTACTTTCCCGATACTCAGTAATGCAAAACTCTAGGCGTATTTGGCTCATCTTACTCAGCAAAAAGTTTTTAATAATTTTTAATTTACAAAAAGTTCTCTCAGTGGAGGCTGTAGTAACGGGATGTAAAAAGTAGGATATAAGCTGTATACAAATATGGAAAGCTAGCAAGTGATGTGTGATTAGACAGACATTTTCTCCCACTTCCTTTACAGATAAGTAATATTTAATACTAGTTGTGTACGAAGATCGAAGTTGTACAATTTGCTTTAGTAAGCCGTCATCGAGATCAGTTTCATACGTAGTTTGAAGTAATTTGGCACTCTCTATGACCTCTGCATCTGAGGCAAACGTCAGAAATTTGCGGTTTAAAACTTTGAATTTATAGTATGTTACTATGCACTATGCAATCTAAGAATCACAAACACACACTAGAGCTGGAACTTCTAATCTACTCAAAAGGAGAAAAGACTGTGCACTCAAAAGAGCCAGTGGCGCTCACGTATCATAGTCTGTTGTCGCTTTGAACCTCTATTCTAGGAAAACTTTTATTTTCACAAAAAACTCCGTTACCGCGGCGCCTATATACATTCGGCGCGGAGGTTCTTTGCACCCCCTGCACATACGGTAGTTACGCCACTGCTCTTACAGCATTTTGGAAGGTCTGGATAGTTAGTTTGTTTTTAATCTCCTCTGATAGTTCACTATACCAATGTAAAGCTTTGCACGTCACTCGTCTGATTCCGGCGTTGGTAATACTTGGAGGGACACGGTAAAACTGATTTCCTCTGTTTTTATATTCATGGATTTCATTATTTTGAATTAGATTTATGTCTGTATGTGTAATTTATTTTTAATTTTATATATTATTTTACGCTGTTCAATTTAATTAGTTCACTAACATTTCATATTTAAAATTCATTACAGAGTTCAGTTGTATTTGTAAGAAATGGTTTATTGAATAGAGTTTTTATCGCTCTATTTTGAGTAACTCGAAATTCTTTTATATACATTTTTCTTGCTTGTATTTATGTACGCATTGTAGAATGAGTATTTGGTACAGTTACTTATTTAATAGGTATACATTTTTTCTGAAGTTTATCTTTTTTTATAGTTTTAATATATTCACAATAGTTTCAACCATTGTCTATTGCTTAACGGAGATATTGCTCATTTGGAACTTTAGAAAGTTTATCACATTTTATTTATTATTTATAACTAAATAATTGCACTTACTTTCATTAAGCTTAATACTATTTTGACTAGTCCAGGAGCTTATTGTATTTAGTTAAATCACACTGAGCAGCTTCAAAAATGTTTGCATCTTTGCCCGAGTAAAATAAAGCTGCATCATCATCATCAGTGAAAAGTGTTATTGTATCTTTTATGTCTCAGTTGGTTAAATCATCAATATACACTAAAAAAAATAGATGGCCAAGCACAGTCCCTTGTGGTACACCACTATGCACATATTTTTAAGTCACTTTATGTATCATCAATGTACACTTCTGTGCAATAAAATTAAGCACACGTCTTATGACTATTCTTCACAATATTCTATAGTTTTCATAATTCGGGTCTATTTTAATTGCCTAGTAGCAGTTTCAATAAATGATAAAACACCATAACTTGAAACTAACACCTTTATTAAAAGACCAAAATTAAGACCTTTCGAAAAAAAACGCTATTAATAAATGCAACAAAGCCGCGTGTGCTTAATTTTATTGCACAGAAGTGTACATTGAAGTCCATTTTCAAGATTGCTGGTTAATATTTCTTTAAATTTACCAGATACTCCAACTGATTCTAATTTATTCAAAAAGATTCTGTGATCAACAACATTGAATGCTTTACATAAATCAAGCAATAGACCCAGCAGAGTTTGCTTTATGCCGACTTACTTGTAGATTCTTTCTATAATATTACTAATAGCTGTTTGTGTGCTTTTATTGTTCAGGAAACTATTCTGCAGTTCACTGATGAAGCATATTTGTTGTAAGAGTGTTAGTAGTCTTCCATGTAGTAGGGGAAAGGGTTGTACCTTGGGACATTTTTCCCTTTTTTAATTATTGTACAGACATCTTTGGTTCAAATGCAAGAGCTTTTTGGCCTGAAGAGGCTACAACTGTAGGCAGCTGTTAGCTGACAAACGTTGCTATCACCATTCCGTATACTACTACTCATCGTTTAATCAGTTGGTGATTTTTGTTCCAAGGTACAACCTGTGGTTTTACTTTGGGACAGCTTTGGTTCTACCTTGGGACATGGTAAACATTTGAATATCATATTTTTTATTATTTGAAAATGAACCAGGGCTTGAGTTATAAATGTGTCTTATTATGAAAATAGGTTAAATATAATTATTATTGAATACAAGTCATTTAAAATTAAGATCCTGTGGGAATAAAATATTAAAGGAATGAAATCTGCGACGTATCATTGGAGTTGGAAATACTTTCACTATATTGCACAAATTAACACTGCTGATATCATTGATGCTGGGGAATACAAAATGAGTTCTTTGCTTTCTTAGAAATTTTATGATCACCTCTGGTTCAGTCTTGTCTTGTTCTACTTCTAATCCAGTGTAGTGAACGTCTCCTGTAACTCTACCGGCTATTTGAAACAGCGGACCTTCGTTAGATGGAAAGAAAAGAGGAAGAGAGAAATCCTCATCTCCGGAGCTAGAATAGAATCGACTTCCTCCTGAGCTGTCGCTGAGCTCAGGTAATTCCTCATCAGAGGAAGACGACAACCATTTTTAGCAGCTTCTTTCTTAGGAAATAACGTGCCCTTTCTACTCTTTTCCTCTTCAATTCTCTACTTCTCTGGCGTGTCTGTGGCAATCATACACTTCTCAGGTTTTCATCCTCTACCACAGGGTTTTCTAGGTGGAGCTCTGGGAAATGGACAAATTTGTTCTGGAGTGACAGCTGTAGATGGTTGAAATGCACCACTTGTCGAAGGTGTCTCTTCTGATTGCTCTGTGATATTTTGCCTCTCCTCAAGTGCATCTGGCAATTGTAATTCAGCTGCTGCTGCTACAAGGTATGGTCTGTTTGTTATTTCAGCAGGCAAGAACGCATCGTCTCCGAACACTTCTGCATTGAATGGCCATATACCTTCAACCCCGAATCCCACGGTGGTTATTTGGAGTGAATGCCAGAGGGAATAATGCTTTTCCAAACAATGCTGAAACATCATAAATCGAAATCGGCTTTCCGAGATGGCTAATCATCCAATCCTTAGCAGCTTTGTTATAATAGGCTTTAAGGGGGCCAAAGACAGACCGGTCCAATGGCTGGAGCTTGTGGCTGGTGTTGGGTGGGAACGTCAGGAAAACGATGCCATTTTCTTTCGCCAAATTAATCGCCTCTAACGAAAGGTGGCTTTCGTGATTTTCCATAATGAGGAGGACTTCATTGCCACGAGAAGACTTTGCCATAGAGATAAAATGTTTTGAGATATTTCATAAATAGTTCTGCATTGGACCAACCACTAGAAGTTGCCATACCAAGGGTACCGGGTGGTGCATTGTTGATCATGTGTTCCTTGTAATCAACACAAGGAAATATGTTGGCTGGGGGAATAAACGTTCCTGCAGCATTTATGCTAGCAATCATTGTAATGTTGATTCCACGCTTTCCTGAAGTAGCTGCTCCAATTTGTTTGGCCTGTAGGTCACGAATGACCCGTGACGGTTTGTGAACAGTAGAATTACCTGTTCCATCAAGGTTCCAGACGTTTTAAGGTTGTAGGTTGTACCTTTCATAGATTTCTCGGAGCTTTCCAAAAAATATTTCAACATTTGGTTTGTTGAAACAGGCCATTCAACCTAGGCTTGTAGATTCCGGGTTTCGAAGAGATATTCTGTTTTTATATGAATTACGAAAAGTTCGGTACCATTGTCTCCCTGCAGATCCATGTTTATTCCAATTTTCTGGATACTTGATATTGTTTGCTTAGGCATACTGGAAAGCTAATTTCTTCATTTCGTCCACGGTCAAGCCAAAGTTCCACTGCACAGCCTTTAAAATATATTAAAGAAGTTCTTCTTCTTGCTCACGGGTGAAGACCTCTTGTGTCGCATTGTTGGCTTCATATTTGAAATCAGTTTGACCAGACAACTTTTATTTTTTGATGTGCCTACCAACGGTGCTTTTTGACAAACCAATAATCTAATCTCTCGCTATTTCTCGTAGAGACCGTTTGTGTGTGATAACATCATTTGCCTCCATAATTTCTGCATCTGGTTTTGCTCTCTTTTTCTCTGTTGAACTTTTGCCCATCTCTAAAATTGCACAAACTTTAGTTAAATTGCAGATGAAGTAGTCAGTTGTACCTTGGGACACGTCCTATGATGCAATCAGAAAAGTGTCCTAAGATGCAACCAAGCACACTTTTGACAAAATAAATTTTGTAACCTCTAAATAAATCTACTTTTTAATAACTTTTTGTATAGGCTGTGTGCTTAAACAATCCTGCTACAGTACTACAAAGAATAATGCCAATAATGATGCTTACCTTGTTTGTATACGTTCTGGAAGTTGCAGTGAAATTTTACTTTCAACGTATGAAAATGATAATCTGACTCTTGACGCTTCGAGCAATGACTGACACTAAAATGACTTGGTGGGCAAACAAAGGATTGGGTTGCCAACATAATATGTAATTCTGACAGTTACCGCTAGAGTGGTTGGATTTCGAGAGCAACACAGAGTCAGTAGATATGTTGTACTCTGTTCACTATGGTCCCGGATTGTCAAAAATGACGTTTTGTGGTAGCACTGTAGAATTTCTATTGGTTTTTTTGTTACTACTAGGTTGGACAACGCAAAAGCGTAATTTTGAAAATTTGAGCACGGCCAACTAAATTACTATGGCCTGCACATAGGGAACCATAGATATATTTAGGGAACAGATCCTGTAGCCACCTATTGTGGGAATTTAAAAGCATTTAGTGTGTTTCTTAGCTCAAATGTCAAAATCTGACGTTTAACTTTAAAAGGTTAGTTGCACCATGAAATCTCAGTTTATTGTTTTTGTTGAAATTTTACACAATTTCTAATAAATCAATACATAAAGTAAGTTTATTTGTGGAAGTTTTAATCCACGGTCTTGCAGATAAATTAAACGTAGCAAGGGTCCTGGCACAATAGTTGACAATAATGAGGAGATGCAATTATCACAGGTAATCTTTAGTTGTATTTTTAATATACAAATGCTATGGATGCTGAATAAATGTTGGTTTCAGGCATATCATTGATTTCTAAACTTTGGATTTTCAACCGTAGTTCTACTGGTAATAACAATTCTTCGCTGTTGATGGATGCTGTTTGGAGAGATGACAGTTGGGCAATACTACTAATAAAACTAAAATGTTCTGCGCTATTTGCACTGGCAGATGATTTAACTATTCCACAGCGCAAAATTTGCCTTAGTGCATATTCTGCTGTTCGGGCATCTGTAGCTTCATTGAGAGAAAGTTGCTTAAACTGCATCAGAACTGACTACTCGTGTTAATACATAATAGAAGCCAGCTTGCTCAAGAAGAAATTCTATGCATAAATAAGTAGTACTTTCTGAAGGGAATTCTAGAGCGTGTGCGGTTTCCTTTGTCAATCCTGGTAATCCCGTACTACATGAACGTAAGGTGCAATGCTGCTATCCAAGGGACGAATGTATTGACTTTTGTTTGAAACGTGTATTTTGAAAAAATTATAAATATTCTCCATGTATGTTACTGTAGTATTAACGTTAAGAAAATTATTGTCACCGGATTCTTTCAAAAATTTAAATGAACTAGTCACTGTAGGAGCAAATATTGGGATAGCTCGCAGAACATTCATCTTTTCAAAATTTGTAGGATATAAATGCATTCTTGTTAAATATTGAACAGATTTAACTGGTAATCCCTTCTATAAATTATATAATAATCTCAAATACGTTGAAGTAATTTTCCATTCGAGGAATACATATCACGTTCTAAAAACAAATTTCTGCCAATTTTAAAGCACGACAATAATCGAATAACAAAAATAGTGGTAGTGGCGAAAGAAAAGGATGCTCAATGTAATTTCTAATTGATCCCCCACTTAACATTTTAAAAAGTGCGACATTAAATGAAAAATTGTCCGTTACCGTAACACAACAAAACCACAATCAGTTAAAAGTTGCAGAAATTACCACTGTTAACAAGCTGCTGTGGTTCGAAATGATTTTTACATAAGGCTGTATAGTCTGTAATTTTAGAGATATGTGCAATAAAAATGTAGTTAACATGCAACATGTAGTTTTTTTACAGTTTATTAATACCACAAAATTCTTGTAAAATTCAACCCATTGCTGCCGAACACACAATTCACTAGGCAGTTGGCACTAACCATTTTAAAATTTAGTAGAATATTTTCACAACTAAGGATGTACACAGAGCTGGACTGAGTGTGGAGTGAAAGTTAAAAAGTTTTTCGGCGATAACGAGAAGACCTGAATTGTTACGATAGTGATACCCTTATGGGTGCCAATGGTTAACTGCACAGCTTGTTTAACCTTTATCAGCAGAAACCCGCAAAGAGTTTGTTGGGAAGGCTTCAGAAAACAATACCATGCCTCTTATATGGCAAAAAGCGACGATATTATTATACCGGGGCTACTATAGAAATTCTCCCAATGTGCAAAGAATTGTCTGGTGCTTGATATTGCAGGTGTTCAAAGCCTGGTTGAGATAAAACTGTTTTGTAATTGGGTATTTATACTGTAAAACAGGAAAAAAAATAAATAAAATTATATTCAATACTTTTAACAAGCAGAGTACTAGTAAGTGCTATAACTATTTTTATTGTTAGAATAACATTTAAGTTGTCAATAAATTTTCGAGGGTGACTTAATCTATTCATATTTCAATTTTCGACATTGGAAAATAATCATTTCTATAGAAACAACATATGCTATTGTATTCCATATGTCAAATATTTAAATTTGCCGCCATACATAAAATACGTTTCAGTATTAATTACTAGATGTCTCTAGGTGGTGTTCCCTATGTGCAGGCCATAGTATTTAATTTAGTCGGCCATGATTTGGGTTTTTGTTACCTGGCAACTTTTATTTATTTTTGCTTAAGACAGTTCGAAATATCACCTATAATTTATAGTTTTGATATTAATAATTTTATTAATTGTTTCTAGTTACCCATAGCTTGACTTAAAACTATTAACCATGATATAAAGGGTTGTTTTTAATTGGATTTTGACATTAACAATCCGGGACTATAGTGAATAGAGTATAGGAGAGTACCGCCATTCTTTGATCCGTAAAAATGCCGCCATCGCCGCCATTTTTGTTCCCATCAACAATAACTGTTTGAGTTATGTCTAAAATTTTACTTGAAATTGGCAAGACTGTAAGTATATGCCAAATTGGAGGTTAGCAGGTTATGTTTGGCGTCAGTCTGTGTGAAATAACAAACAAAACCTAACCTGCTAACCTCGAATTTGACATAGACTTACAGTGTTGCCAATTTTAAGTAAAATTTTGGATTGCCAATAAATGTCACATTGACGGAATTGTGTTACTAACCTCAAAGTGACGCGTATGTCAGAGGAACAAACATGGCGGACGTGGCGGTACTCTCCTATATCTACTGACTCTGGAGCAACTGTCTCAAGGTAGAACCGTGCCAAGATACAACCCTTTCCCCTATTATTACGAATATTTTTGCAAAGGTGGGAAACACATTTATACAAATATACTTTCCTAGGTTATACTTGCTTGTCTCCTTTCTTAACTACTTCTGGCACTTTTACTATCTTCAGTTGTAACGCCCCATTTCATTTTACGTTGCGATTTAAATAGTTCCTCGAGGCAGTTTATTTTCGAATATAGTTTTCGCGCGCTCCCCGCTTTTAACGTTGCGTGAATTACATTTTACGCAAGGAACGCTCGACCTTCGAGTTTGCCACCTGTGAAGAATTTCTTGGTGCGGTCGTTCTTTCGATAGCGAGCCGTAGACAAGAAGGCTAGGCTGGATCGATTTTATTTTAGAAGCCACCTCCGGATATTTGGCATTGTCTTATCCAGCAAGTTTGGAAGCCTTAGTTTTGTAACGATTGAAGAATGCACAGCGGCGTCCGTTCATGCACGATCAGGCCGATTTCCAGCTATGGTGAGATTTTCCTTTTTAGTTTTTTTTGTGGGTTGTAATTTCGTGGTATTAGACCTGCTTCCATGTCTACGGCTTTCGTGCCTACTGCTCCCTTGCTCTTACTACGAGCAACAGCTTCCCGGTCTTAAGCTCACATGGTTGCGGTTGATAGCTTTCAGTTCCTCTGGCCAAATTCATCGTTACAAACGACTTCTGCAGCCCACCTGTATGCGCTTTAAGGTCCAATCTAGCATTTTCAGGCAGGGGCTGGCAAGACCTACATAGAATCGCAAGATAGTGCCTCTTAAAACATTCCGTAAGTACATGCTTTGATCTTCAGCTTGCTGTTTAATTTATCGGTAAAGGGCTATAGTCTAAGTCTAAGAAATAACTGTTCTACGAAGGCCGTCCATTACCAAACAACGCGATAACAATCCACCTTTGTTTGCAACACTTGAGGCGTTGGTAATGCATTATTTAATGTGGCTGAAGTATTGTAGGTATGTACATTATACGTATTTCCGCGAGCGTCCTTGAGGCGCTCTGGATGACACTTGCGATCGACGAAAGCTTCGAGTAAAGAAACAATTATTCGGAAGTTTGGATTGCCTCCGAATTTTATTATATTTCCAATCCCATATTTTGGTCTCAATATTGTTGATGGGTTGGTCCCGTTTATTAAGTATCAATTTATGCTTTTATGCAATGGGCAATGAGCCATTCTAGCCTTACTGGCTTTTGTAAATAACTTGTTCTGTCACTGTTGACTGTTGGGATAAATTAAATGTCGTATTACTGATTTACTGATTATCCTGTTGCAACCCCCTTTCAACCTGTGCATTTTTATATAGGTGTGAAGCCCTCAATTCAAAGGTAGATTTATAGCTAGATTTGTTATTCTGCGTTTAAAGACAGGCGCCCAAAATTTTGTTGCTTCATAAAAATTTTATTTAACCCTAAGGATCGCTGCCACCTCCTTACTCACACCATATTTTCTACCGAGAGCCAGAGCTAGCTAGGGCTGTGCCAATCCCTCGTTTAAGGGTGGTACACAGTATTTCTAGAAGTTTTCTTTCTTTCAAACTTATATTGGTGATTTTCGCTACAGTAGGTGTTCTTAGAGAACATGTTTAATTTCTATATAATTTTTATTTTAATTCCATCATTGCCAGAAGACTAGAATTTGTTTAGTTATTATTGATAATATTTCGTCTTTCTTCACCCTTCGCAAGTATAATCATTGTTGGACATTGCAGGTTAGAGTGCATGAAGTCGGACTATTTGAATTCGGTTGAATTTGCAACATCTCGAGGCTTTATTATTTCCTTATCATATATAACAATTTTTGTACAGTTATTGTTGGTGTTATTATCACCTATAGTGGTATTTTAAAATCTCCCATTTCTTTTTTGGATTCTCAATAGTTTTCTCAAATATGGCTTCAATAAATTTCTTCTTGTGCTTTAAGTTCTTCACTTTTTGTCTCAACTTCTTGAATTCGATTTTCTTACTTTGCGTTCTAGATACTGTCTTGAGAAATATTTATCTTTTTTCTTAATCTTCTTTTGCAGTTCCAACCTTCGCACAACGTTTTTGTAAACCTCTGCTTTGTGATAATAGTGTTTTTCAAAAGATCGTCACTGGTTATTTCTGTAAACTCATCAAAGTTCAATACTTGTTCATATTGTAATCGATTTTTGATGTTTTGTTTGATACACTACGGATATTAATGTAGAATATAACCAGGAACAAATACAAACAGTATCCTTCGATATCTTTTGTTTTTAGGGATTTAGGTAGCTTTTTTAATTTTGAATGTCTTTTATGCTTGAGATAGTAATTATTTTGCTAGTATATACTGTTTGAGGCTTTTGCAGCTACTCCAATTATTCTTGTTAGGCTTAGACACCCAGCATTCTCTGGCTTAATGTGCCTTGCACCTTGTCAACCCGAGCAAGAATCCACGCGATGGCTATGCTGCTTGGTGGCGTGTGTTGTTTGAGTACCTACTTTGAGAACGAGGATACTTAGGCAGATTTGGCCTTGTTGCTGTTTGTGCACCATATTAACTAACGTTTCGCAAGACCTTGCAACTTGCATCATCAGAGCGAAACTCGCCCTAAGAACTGAAGTAAAAAACTAAAGGTTCAGCATAATTACGATTTCCCCAACTGGGGGCGTGCTGCTATAAAGATCTTGCGTCCCTCTTCTGCAATAACGAGAATTTAAAGATGAGAGAAATGAGGAGTGGAGAATGGAAGAGAGACCAGGAAAGGTGGAGAAGTACTTCCCCGGCATTCGCCTCAGAAAAGGTACTCTGTTCACTCAGGAAAATCACCTAAAAATCTGAAACAGATCAGACGGCCACGGGAATCGAACCCACGGTCTCCAAATGCTAACCGAAGTTTTACAATTTGAATTCTGCGTTCACAAACCATGTGCTGTTAATATCTGTTAGTGTATTATTGTCATCGTTGTAAATAAATGTATTACTGGTATTTGATACAATCCGTTGTTGTTTCTGTTTTTTAGTATTTGTTATCGCCATATACTCTGTCTTTAGTGCAGCTCATATATTCCGTGTCGTTGTCTATTAGGTTATTACTGCTCATAACAAGTGGGTAAATTTATTATGCGTTTTTATGACCATGGCCCTTTTCCTGCATCCTGTTTGAGCTAGTTGTTTGAAATACTGAAAGTTACGACGTTGATACTGCCCACTTTTTGGTAAAATAATTGGCATCCAACAGGTTAGGAGTGTAACGATATCTTACTAATAATGCATTATGTGCTAAAGCTAAAAATGCACAAGAAAGAAATTATTGAGCGGAGTCACGTCTACAAGATATATTTATCACACATTTTTCAATCCAATTTTATTCGTTTTTAAACTTTGTACCTAATTAGTAAAATAAGCTCGTTTTTACACCATCCAAGAGGTGCGACTTTAAGTTAAAATTCCGTTTTCTTCTGCAATTTCTTCATTGGTGGCTACATTAAAACGGACTTGCCTATGGCAGCTTGTGCACATCGTTGAGCTGAGCAAAGTGTCTTTATCACATCCAAATCGTGACCACAAGACGTTTTGCAATTACTTACATGAAAACAGTCATATAATAGAACCGGTGAGAGTTCGTATTTATTTAGGGCCATAATTAGTATAATTACTATTGCTTTGGAAAGCAAAGTTCCCGCTTTGAAGATTAACTGTCAAAATAGCAATTTGTTAAGTTCATCGGTTCACTATCAATAAAACATTACTGAAATAGCAATAAATATAGGAGATTTTTTACAATAGGACAGGAAAGGTTAGTCTAGAAATAAATCTACAACTAGATGAGACAATGTAAGCCTCTTATCGATACTTCGACACACTGTGGGCATGAAGCGGTTTCTACCATGCGCTCTTTGGATCGCCCGCTCCTTAAGACACATTCAGTCTTCGTAATCTGTTGAAAAGGTGCTTTCAGTCTTGCTAAAGAAAATTCGCAAAGGAGACAGAAACTTAATAATTGAGAAACCTAGACAGAGGAAATCGGTTTGAATCGCGTCGGCTATTTATCAACAACATTAGCAGAGTACGAATGAGGTAAACAGCGCCGATAATGTGGCATTTCAGACTTAAAGGTAAGAAGAGCTAGTAATTTGCATTCGCATTTGTCGATCATTTTTAATGAAATCTTGTCTCCACCGAGATTCAAACCGGCCACCTCAGGGTCGACAGTCTACTAGTATTTTTACTACACCAATCTGACAGTATACTTACGCAACCGTTTAACATCTGTTACTGGAAATACAAATACCAATTGACAAATACATACAAAAAATCTGGTGTGATACACTCACACAACTTCCTTTTACAGTGATCTTATAATTAGTGAAAAATTTCATTTTTAATTTTTAACCATTTGTTAAAAATTTTCAAAAATTACAAATTCTACAAAAACGGTACAAAATCGAGTGTTAGTTAAAGAGACAAATTTTCTCTAGAATTTTAAGGTGAATTCAAAAATGTAATAATATACCGGGTGTTTTATTTAAAATAGGAGTTAATAAAAAAAATAGAAAAAAAAAACAAAAGAAACCCACTTTAGAAGTATTCAACTGGAAAATCACCTATTTCACATCAATACACATTAAAAATTTAAGAAAAATGTAAAGTTTAAAAAAAATCGTTAGAGCCGTTTTTGAAAAAATCGAAAAAAACTGAAAAATCACAAGAGTAAACACCTACTTTCGGTTATGTGATTTTCTTCAAAAGTTTGCTGTCTCATCTACATAGTACACAAAACTTATATATGAAGTTTCAACGCCATACCTCTTTTCGTTTTTGAGATATTCTGTTCACAGACAGACACACAGACAGACAGACACACAGACAGACCAATAGAAAAAAATATGTTTTTTGGGATCAGGGGACTCTAAAACGTGAAGATCCGTTGAAAACTCAATTTCGAATTTTTGGGGTGAATCCAATACTTCCTTTATAGTAAAAGGAAGTAATAAAAAATCTGGTGTGATACACTCACACAACTTCCTTTTACAGTGATCTTATAATTAGTCAAAAATTTCATTTTTAATTTTTAACCATTTGTTAAAAATTTTCAAAAATTACAAATTCTACAAAAACGGTACAAAATCGAGTGTTAGTTGAAGAGACAAATTTTCTCTAGAATTTTTAGGTGAATTCAAAAATGTAATAATATACCGGGTGTTTTATTTAAAATAGGAGTTAATAAAAAACATTGAAAAAAAACAAAAGAAACCCACTTTAGAAGTATTCAACTGGAAAATCACCTATCTCACATCAATACACATTAAAAATGTAAGAAAAATGTAAAGTTTAAAAAAAATCGTTAGAGCCGTTTTTGAAAAAATCGAAAAAAACTGAAAAATCACAAGAGTAAACACTTACTTCCGGTTATGCGATTTTCTTCAAAAGCTTGCTGTCTCATCTACATAGTACACAAAACTTATATATGAAGTTTCAACGCCATACCTCTTTTCGTTTTTGAGATATTCTGTTCACAGACAGACACACAGACAGACAGACACACACACAGACACACACACAGACAGACCAATGAAAAAAAATATGTTTTTTGGGATCAGGGGACTCTAAAACGTGAAGATCCGTTGAAAACTCAATTTCGAATTTTTGGGGTGAATCCAATACTTCCTTTATAGTAAAAGGAAGTAAAAACGACCAATTTCGTTCAAAAGCTTTTCAGTTCTTTTGATTAATATTCCACACAAAATGACGCAAAAATAATCCTTATAGATTACGTCGTTCTCTGGTTATTATGTTTACAGTTATCCGGAATGACTGCTACCATATTAATTTTCCAACATTCCTTTAACTTTAAATCGACAACTTTCCTCACAAAAGTTGTGTAATGTAATTGTAATGTAAATGCAATTTCATGAGTCTTTTCGTATAAGTTTGTATTGGTGGCGATAGACTAAGCGGTTACGTAACGACAAATATTGTAAATTTGTAAAATTGATCAGAGTTGAAAGCAATACTTCGGCAGGTTGTGCGGAAGTAGAAGACGCATCTTGGGGCACCTGACGCACCCCGTTCTATGAATGCGCTATGAGTCAGTAAGGGGCGTTGTGACATTTATTTCCACTATACTCGTGGGATCATTATGGATACAGATAATAAACTTTTAAATGTTTTTAGAAGGCGCGAGAGTGATTACTCGGGCGAAGAAAAGGCGGATCCCATGCTGGAAGACACCATATATTCTATGGAGACTGGCAAACACAGGGAGCGGATTCATCCGGTGAACCTGTGCCTGAACCGTCAGATATACACCATAAATCTGCAGTGAACATGAAAGTGCAGACAACGAAGCTTTCAGGAGCCCAAAAAGAACAATGTAAAAGAAGGAGAGATAAAAGCGGGGACTTGGATGAAGGAGAAGTCTCCCATGCTAATAAAGGAAAAGGAGAGTGGACGCACCAAGCGGTTTCAATCAGACTCTGTCACACTCTCTGTAGTTATGGGTAAAAAACCCAGGAGCCACATCGGATAGACTGGGTCATATAACAAAACTGCAAAAGGGCTAAGGATGACGCTTATTGACAGACACCACCCCAACATAACACTGGATCAGTGGCAGGAAGACCTGATCCAAAATAAATTAGTAACAGCTGTGGACCAAACTCCTTCTGGGAGCACTAGTCCACCACAGTTGGTAGACAGTAAGTGCACAAGTGGTATTTTATGGATCAAGTGTGCCAATGCCGGTGCCAAATATTGACTTTTGAAGACAATAAATACTCTAGGAGTAAATTAAGAAGGGGCAAACCTGACAATTTTCGAGCCGAAGGACCTTTCTAAACCACCCAAAGTACTCGTCTGGATACAGTCGATACGGACGCCGTTAGGGTCCGGCTGGAGATCCAGAATCTAGCTTTGGCACGGAGGACTGCGACGCCTGAGCCGTAAGAAAGAGAAGGGAGGAGTATTCCTAGTCTTTTCAGTTATCTGGTTCTTGAGTGATCGCTGTTCAAGGCTGTTTTTAGGCTGGGAACAGTGACGTCCAGGTCCATATAGAACATTGCTACCGGCAAAATTATTGAGGGTAGTACAAGAGAAACCTCCACCACAGTTGGGCAGCTTCGTCTGCTCTATGTAAACTGATGGAGAGCTGCGACAGCACCGTGCAGTAGTCGGTGGGGAACTTATATACAGCAGATCTACCGACAAGCCCAGAGTCTGCATATTAGTAAAAACACATGTAAATCACTGCCACTAATTAATCGCTCTTTACAGGACTTAGCGGCAGTCAATATCATATCAGGAGGGAAAGGGCCGAAGAAGATTATTCTGGAATTGACTTACTTTCCTTATGACTGTCCTGGTCCACCACTAACAGCAGTTGTGAAGGAGCTGGTGAGAAGTTGCAGAGACCAAGTATCGCAGACCCTCTAGAAGGGTTCACACCTTCTGCTTACTAGAATCACTATGGTGCTTAGAGACACTTTAGCTCTGAACTACATGCCTAGAATATGAAGACTAGCCAGGGCTGTTTTCATATCAAAGACATTAAAGATGGTGTTTTGGTAATTATAGTCCTCTACATCAAAACCAGTTTGCTTACAGATCAGGTTTATCAACAGAAACAGCGCTCTACCATCTCCTCATAAGGGTGAAGAAGACGCTAGAAACTAAATAAATCCTTCTACAAACTTTCTTAGACATAGAAGGAGCATTTGATAACACATCCTTCAGTTCAATTACAACAGCCCTACGAGATAGTGGGCATGAGGAGACCTGCTGCAGATAGATAGACTGCATACTGAGAGGAAGGGTAGTCTACACCGCTGTTGGATGAAACCGTATCAATTGAACTGGCAGGGGGTGTTCCCAGAGAGAGTTCTCATTTATCTGCTATAGAACCTTGTCATGGACGAGCTTCTACGAGAACTTAGCAGTAAAGTGTTTTCATCTTTACAATATGCCGATCTTATAGTAGTAGAAGGGACATTTGCCAAAATACTCAGAGAGCATACACAACAAGCCATGTATGTTGTAAAAGAAAAAGTTGGAAGGACACTAATAGGTCTAAAATCGGAGTAATCTTGTGGATCACTAGACTTTGGCAAAGGTGAAACCAACTCTTCCAACAGTCTGGAAAATCCATATCTGTAAGGCACGCATTAACAATGTGTGTTAAATATTTACTAATTAAGCGATAACATAAATTTGTCATTCTTAAATTTATACCATCTGAGCCAATTGCATTTGTTTTGATTTGTTTTACTAATTTAGTAACTGTTTCTTCCGTTACAGTTTCAAATTTAAATTTGCCAGCTACATTTATGTGTTTATTTTTTAAATAATAATTATTAACTTCTGAATCAACTGAAAGTGTTTGTACGCTGTTAATGAAATAATTATTTACTGCATCCGGTTAAGATAGATTTTCAGATATTTTATAATTTAAGGAATTCTGAATATTTAAAATTTTAAGAGATTGCCAAATTTGTTTTGAATTTTGACTTTTATTTTGTGCAAATAGTAGGCTTTTTTCATTTATTATACAGAGTCCGGCAGAATGACGTATCCATTTTCAAAGTTAATTCATTTCATAATATAATACGATATAAATTCAAATCAAAGCGCCATGCTTTCGCGATAAATGGCAATTTAAGAAAGTTGTCAAAGTGTTTGCGAGAAATGTCAGTTTAGCTGTGAATATAGAGCATTGGTCAAATATTCAACGTTCTTTTGCGGTTGAATCTTATTTTAAAAATAACAATTCTGTTGTAACCACCCAGCGTTTATTTCGTCGTTACTTTCATTTAAATCCACGAGATGCAGTTCCTAGTCGAATATCAATTAAAAAGTGGGTACACAAGTTTCGCACTACTGCCTCATGTGCCAAAGAAAAAGCAAAAGGAACAAACTCGTTCTGTACGCATACTTGAAAATGCTGAAAGGGTAAGAGCAGCTTCAAGAGTGCCAGCAGCGAGAAGGAGGTCACTTGACTGATGTAATGTTTAAAAAATTAAATTTCCGTGTTTCCTGAAGAACCTTTTGTTTGATTTTTGAATAAAAATTTAGCCGTTAACAAAAACAACTCAATTTAAAATGGATATTTCATTCTGCCGGACCTTGTACTTTGGCTCGTTAAGTTTCGGAGTGATTTATAATATTCTCAATTATTTACATTTTTAGATTTTTTGAATCTTATTTTAGCTTTATCTCTCATCTTCATCATTAATTTAATATTTACTGTCAGCCAAGGCGCTGGTTTTTTAGTAAACTTTATTGTTCTCCAGGGTGCATGTTTCTCAATAGTAATTTATTATACAAGACGATAAAGTTAAATTTTATCCACGAGTGAATCGTTTAACGTCGAGACGAAGTCGAGACGTTAATGATTCAAGAGTGGATAGAAATAACTTTATCGTCGTGTATAATACAATATTTTTTTCTACAGCAAGAATTTTAACAATTTCAAAAGAAAATAAGGACAGTCAATCACATTTCAAAATGTCAGCAGCTAGATTGGGTTGCTATGATAATACGAAGCTGTCATATTTAATTTAAACAAAAGTTAGAAAATTAAATTACTTTATCTATCCTTGATGTTAAAGTGCTACTTTATCTACCCTTGCTGTTAAAGTAAAACTTGACCTTTTGTTTTGAGTTGATAAAAGCACACTTTAACATGTGCTATAGAAAAAAAATATTAATTAAATTAGTATTTAATATAAATTAATAGTTTTTTATTGACGTCATTTACGTAGCATATTTGTTGTAATGGGAGTAACTGGAAATCATTATGAAAAGAATATTTATCAAAAAATTTAAAGTTTCGAAAGGTTTTTACTACTGGAGGTTGTTTGGGTACACTTACATTAATGGCACAGTAAATTATATCGTGATCAGATTCCAAATTCAGTTGAACACTGCAATGTTTTATTAAAGATGGATTACTGGAGATTATAATGTCAATAAGAGACTGTGAACCTTGTGTAACTCTAGTAGGAGTTGTGATATGCTGATACAAATTAAGACAATTCAAAAATTCAGAAAAATACGAAGTGCTTGGATGAGCACAGTCCAACATATCAATATTTACATCACCCAAACAAAAAACACTATCAGATAGAGATGCACATAATGTAAACGAGAGGTCCAAATAGTCAGTAAAGGTCTTATAACTAGTAGACGAAGGTCTATATACTACACCAAACACCAGTAAATTAGATTTTATTTTATTTAAATCATTTCGTATGTAAGCAGCAACACCACCGCCATGAGTAGCTCTATTCTATCTTTACGAATTAAATTATAATTTGGTATGTAAACGGTCTTGTTGTCTATACAAGAGCTAAGATATGTTTCGGATAGCAATAATATATTGTAATCAGCTGTAAGAGTCTGTATGTAATTTAATTTGGGAAGAAGTGACCAAATATTCAAGTGCGCTACTGTTATTGTAAGTGCTCCTACAGTTCGGTTTCACAGATGTAAACATAAATAAATAATAATCAAAATTAATATTTATACTAGCGAGTATGAGAGTATCTAATCGACGTAGAAGTTATCATTGCACGCGTATGGGCGTTACATACTAACTAGGGTATGCACAATAAGCCTTTTAGACTGCAGTGCACCCGGCATATCTTATATACCGGGTGAATATTCCGAAACCGAACATAGACAATTAACATTTCAAAAAGGTTTTTCGCAGATTGCTGCTCCCCATTTTAACTTAGAGGGATTATAATGACACCAATCGAAAGAAGATTTTTTCTCATCTAATGATATGCGAATTAGTTAATTTTCACTTATAATACCATGAGCAGTCAAAGTTATGTCGAATATTTTTGCTGTGGTATTACGAATGCCCATTGCGCTTAGGATTAGGACTCGTGCTAGCGCACTCGTCCTAATCGAACCTAAGCGCAATGGACATGAGTAATGATACCACCGCAAAAATATTCACATATAATCTCATAAGAGCATGAATTCTTTCCGGAAATTTTTTGAGTGCGTTCCAACAACGTCGTATTAATTTGCCCGAGCTGGACGCGAGGGCAAATTAGGACGTTGTTGGAATGCACGAAAAATAATTTCCGGATATGAATTAATGCTCGAATGCAGATTCGGTAAGAAAATCGTAACGACACAAACCCTAAAAAGAAGTAATGTCTACCTACAAAAAATTTCCAAGAAATTTTGTTGTTGTCTTGGTTATGGCTCGTGAACTAGTTTTTCTATTGGTCATTAATGAGTGTCGTAAGATTTTCTACTTAACTTTGACTAAGAATGGCATTCGAGAGACTATTCAATGAACCAAACTACTTTTTCAAATTAGTTTTCAGTAAATCTAGCAACAAACTACGCAATTTCTATAGTAACAGAACGCAAATATTGACTTTTTCTAATAAAAATCACATTTGTTTAAAATATTCACTATACCACTAGTGAAAATTGTCGATTATTTTCACTAGTGAAAAATTGTCAAAAAATATTCACTGTACCACTAGTGAAAAATTGTCGATTATTTTCACTAGTGAAAATTGTCAATATAGTTCATTTTTATTGGCTCAAAGAGGTCAAATCTTGTATTTTTATTGGTCAGTTTTTGATAGATGACAAGTGAGTTGAATAGTCAGTTGTATTTCTCATTATTTTATCAAAAATTCGCAATAAATTCAATTCTGAAAATCATGTTGAGCCATGACTCGTAAGACAGTAAACAGATTCAAGTGACAGATTCATTATGATAACTTGATTTCAGGCAAGCCATCACTCACCGTGTTTTTTTTAATGACCTAGAGTTATGGCAAGATATGATTTTTTAAAATCAGATTTATCCCGAATTTTCCATAAAATATTAAAGAAATACAACTGAAAATTAACTAATTCGCAAATCATTAGATGAGAAAAAAAAATCTTCTTCGATTGGTGTCATTATAAACCCTCTAAGTTAAAATGGGGAGCAGCAATCTGCGAAAAACCTTTTTCCCATGTTAACTGCCTATGTTCGGTTTTGGAATATTCACCCGGTATATAAAACTGAAAGTCCTGACTCAATCATTCACTCACTCATCAACGCCCAGCCCAAACCCTAGGACCTAGAAAGCTGAATATTGCACAGAGGTTCCGTTTATGATGTATACAAGGAATAAGGAAGGATATTTCGGGACGGGACGGGATTGAACTGGACGGGAAGGGACGGGACGGGACGGGACTGAACTGGACTGGACGGGAAGAGACGGGACGGGGCGGGACTGGAGTGGACTGGTCTGGAAAGGACGAGACGGGACAAGACGGGACGGGGCGGGACGGAAAGGAATAGAATGAGATGGAAGGGGAGAAGATGGGACGGAAAGGGGAGGGACGGGATAAGACGGGAAGGGACGGGGCGGGACGGGACGGGAAGGGACGAGACGGGACTGGGCGGGACGGGACGGGAAGGGACGAGACGGGACTGGGCGGAACGGAACGGGACGGGAGAGAAAGGGAAGTGATGAGATGGAAGGGGAGGGGAGGAGACGGGACGGGACGAGACGGTACGGAGACGTTGATGGAGAAAGGGACGGGGACGGGGATAGGATGGGATGGGGTGGGATGACAGAAATACACAAATAACAAACCTCGCGCGAACGAAGTCGCGGGTAACAGCTAGTATAACATAACCCAACGGAATCAGTAGAGAGACGGGCTCTTCGAGAATTTTTTCATTACTAATGTAACGATTCTGCCGCCAGGTCGTTGCCCCGGAGATTTGACTCGGCAGACTTGTTCCAGAAACGTCGCGATCAATACTCGACAGGCCGTTTTGGACCCCGGTGCAGACGGGTGACGTCAGCGACCTTGCAGCCAGATGCAAGAAATGACTCACGCTTCCCAGAAAGGTCGAGCGAAGTCTAGATTGAGCTAGACGAGAATTAGCCGGCAAAATAGATATGCGTCAGCAGGAATAGTGACCAGTTCTCCCATCAGACTCGAAGCGCGCGTGATAAACGAACCGTAGTGAAATAAATAACAGATAAATAACCAGATAAATCCTTAATTTTTAAGTTGTGAATAAATAAATTATTAGCGTATCGTTGTTAGAAATAGTGCCTGCAGTTATAAGTAATTTGTGTTCTGCTTCATAATTCTTGTGTTTGTAAATAATAATAATTAATCATTGTAAATAAACGTTTAAAACTAGAAGCGTCGTATAATTTTTAAATAGCCCGATCGTAAAAACGTAACAGTGGTGTCAGGTGTGGGGTTTGTACCAGGGGCTATAAGAAAATTATTGAAAAAACTTTAAATAAATAAATTGTTTAACAAATGCCGACAAAACGACGGTCAGATAAATAAATTGAAGTGAGTTTTGTAGATGCCGGTGACGAGATCTCAAAGCAGCAAAATGGAAGCCCAATTAAGCCAACTTTTGCAACTGATACAAGTTAGCCAGGACAAGGCAGAAAAAGCACAAGAGGATCTTAAGAAAGAGATCCAAGTTGGGCAGGATAAGGCGGAAAAAGCGCAAGAAGATTTGAAAGCCGCGCAAAAGGATCTTAAAGAAGAATTGAAAGCCGAGCAAGAAAAAGTAGTCCAAAAACTTGAGGAAAAATTGAAAGTTACTCAAGAAGACCTCAAGGATGAACTTAAGGAGGAACTGAAAGCGAGCCATGACGAGTTGGCAGGGGAGATCAGATATATTCAGGAAGAAATGAAAAGAAGGATGCCGGAGTTCAGGGTGACATGCTGGAGCTGCAGGAACGATTTACTAAGTCACGAAGTGGCCAAGGCCAACCAACTCCCTTTGAATCTGTTGGCTTCTCTTCTCCTCCTGCAGTAAATCAGCCTACCTTATCGCGAGTTGCTGCCCCTCAGGTTGCTCTGTCCCAAGATACTGCCCCAGTGAGGCCCGCAACATCTAGCCTGCACATGAAACTGCCCTCTTACGATGGGAAAACGCCATGGTCAACATACCTGAAGCAATTTGAAGCCGCAGCCGTCGCTAATGGTTGGGGAATGGCAGACAAAGCGACCGCACTGATCCTGACATTGCGAGGGGATGCCCTGAATGTCCTGCAAATGATTCCAGAAAATCAGCAGAGGGACTTCCAGCAATTAGTGAATCGTCTGGAACGGCGTTATGGCAATGGTCAACTTCAGCATGTGCATTGTGCCCAGTTGAAGAACAGAATTCAGAAGTCGAGGGAGACTGCAAGAACTGGAGGCCGATTTTTTTCGCTTGGTTCGGCTCGCGTATCCATCGGCGCCGGAGGACTTTCTAGAGCAGCTACTTGTCCAAATATTTATAGATGGAATTAAAGACGCCGATACTCAGCAAGCGGTACGTCTGGGGCGCCATAGGACACTGGAAGAGGGCTTAGTCCATGCGTTGGAATTTGAAACGGCAAGGACTGCCTCCAGAGGACATGGTCGTGCCCGCGGTGTCGCCACGACAGAGATGCGCCTGAATCCATGGAAGACATGTTGCGACGACTTATAAGGCAGGAGACGAGGGAGAAGGGGCCCGTTGCTGGAGCTGCGGAGAGATGGGTTATCTTAGGGCTCGCTGTCCGAAGAAAGGGACCCAGAGTGTCTGACGAGCCGTCGGAAAACTAATGCGGGTCGACAAGAAGGGGCGAGAGTCGATTAGTGATTGCCATGCGCCGGAGATTCCCATACATGTGTCGTCCGTGCAACACCAGCCTGATAGTCTCTTCATTTATGGGAAAATAAATGGTCTCTCTGTACTTACTACCGACGGTTTGTGCTGGCTTCGCAAACATTGCAAAACCGTTAACCCGTCTAACGGAAGAGAGACGACAGTTCGAATGGAGTGCTGAGTGCGTGGAGGCCTTCGAGACGCTCAAGACTGCCTTAACCAGTTCACCTGTACTTTGCTATCCACGTCAGGAAGGCCAGTTTATCCTCGACACTGACGCTAGCAATGTCGGAATCGGTGGTGTTCTGTCCAGGTCCAAGATGGGCAAGAGAAAGTCCTGGCATATTTCAGCAAAGTCCTGTCCAAACCAGAGCGGAACTATTGTGTAACCAGGAGGGAGCTTCTGGCAGTAGTCAAGTCCGTGGAGCATTTCTATAAATACCTATATGGCAGAAGATTCTTGTTGAGGACCGACCATGCTGCTCTAAGATGGCTGTTGCAATTCAAGAACCTGAAGGACAGGTGGCTAGGTGGGTCGAGCGCCTACAAGAGTACGACTTTGAAATAAATAATCGACCTGGCACAGCCCACCGCAACGCCAATGCCTTATCCAGGAGGCCCTGCCCTGCGGACTGCAGCCACTGTTCAAGACTGGAAAGTCGTGCGGTACCCATCAATCGTACCACTGTAGTCGACGACTCCTGAGAGCCAGACGAGTTGCAGAGCAGCCAGGAGAACGACCCCGACTTAGGCGCGGTATAGCCTGGAAGCAAGATGGCCGTTGTCCTACCTGGCAGGAGGTCTCCGCCACCAACCAACGGTGAAAACCTATTGGGCGCAATGGGACTCCTTGCAGCTGGAAAACAACGTCCTGACCAGAATCTTGGAAGACGAGGATGGTAGGGCAACAAGATTACAATTTATGGTCCCAAGGAGTAGAGTGGCCGAGGTTCTGCGCCACCTGCATGATGGCTCCTCTGGGGGACACTTCGGATTGAAGAAGACGTTGCAGAAGGTCCGAGACTGGTTCTATTGTGCGAGCTGCAAAGATGATGTCCGAGAGTGGTGCCGGAGGTGCGAAGCCTGCGCTACAGGAAACGGATCGGTTGGTAGACGTAGAGCTCCGATGCGGCAGTACAACGTCGGTAGTCCGTTCGAGAGGATAGCCATCGACATCGCTGAACCATTCCCCGAAACCGAATCGGGAAATAAATACATCCTGGTGTGCATGGACTACTTCACCAAGTGGCCCGAAGCGTACGCCCTTCCCAATCAAGAGGCCGGTACTGTAGCTGATGTTCTGGTGAAGGAGTGCTTCAGCCGTTTTGGAGTCCCCTTGAAGTTACATTCCGACCAGGGCCGGAATTTCGAGTCTGGACTGTTTCAGAACGTTTGCAAGCTACTGGGGATACACAAGACCCGTACCACTGCCCTCCATCCTCAATCGGACGGGCATGGTGGAAAGGATGAACCGAACCATGGGGAAGCATTTGTCCAAGGTGGTTTCCGAACAGCAGCGTGACTGGGACCAGTACATTCACCTGTTCCTAATGGCCTACCGATCGGCAGTACAAGAGACAACCAAGCACACCCCAGCCGCGGTACTTTTTGGGCGCGAGCTGCCGATTACCAATGTGTGACCTCAAATTTGGAAGAAAGCCTGGTGAATAAACGGCCGGCGGCAGACTACGTGGGGAACCTGAAGAAGAGGATGGAAGAGATCCACGACGCCGTACGCCGAAACATTCAGGGTTCCAGCGACCGAATGAAGGACCGATATGATTCCCGCGCTGAGGCCGGTGGTTTCCAGCCTGACGATTTGGTATGGCTTCATAACCCCCAGAGGCGTCGTGGCCTCTCCCCCAAGCTCCAAGAAACTGAGAAGGCCCCTACACTGTAGTTGCTCGACTGAATGACGTGGTATACCGAATCCAGAAACCTCTTCGAGAAAAGTGCAGGGTGATGCACTTCAATCGGTTGGCCCCATATGCCGGAACCAATGAGGAAGTGGAGGCTGTCACGGAGCAACCCCTGAGACGACTAGGGACCGGAGGAACCTCCTTCCAGGAGTTTATGGCGCTTATGGGGGTACGAAGACTGCGCGATTTGGAGTCACTACAGAGGTGCAGCGTGACCTGTTTGACACCCTGCAGCAGTACTCCCTGTCACACTGCGTCGCCCAGGACCTCCGGATGTCTGGCGGGATCGCCGCTGCTTTCCGGGAGAAGGTTGGCAGAACTTTGCAGCTGAAGGAAGGCAACAGCTCCATTTATTACTTGGTGACGAAAAGGTTGTCTTACGAAAAACCTAGTTACCAGGAGCTCTGGTCTGCTCTTTTGGACCTTACGCAGCAGATGGTAAAGAACGGCGAAACCCGGCCAGCGGTGCCAAAATTAGGATGCGGCCTGGATTCGTTGAACTGGAGGATCGTACGCAGCATGCTGGAAGTAGTCTTCGACCGGACCGGCATCCAGATCGAGGTCTGCTGTTACAGCCCGTTGCGAAGCATTGAGCCCACGGTGGACTGCTACTTCTTCAGCCAGTCCGTGTGCAAGAAGGGCACCGCCTGCAAATACCGCCATCAAACCCCACAAGAGCGAGTGACAGGCATCCAACGCAACTCGACCTAAGACGGGGGCAGTGTAACGATTCTGCGGCCAGGTCGTTGCCCCGTAGATCTGACTCTGCCGATTTGTTCCAGAAATGTCGCGATCAATACTCGACAGGCCGTTTTGGACCCAGGTGCAGACGGGTGACGTCAGCAACTTTGCAACCAGATGCAATAAATGACTCACGCCTCCCAGGAAGGTCGAGCGAAGTCTAGATTGCTCTAGACAAAAATTAGCCGGCATTATAAATATGCGTCAGCAGGAATAGTGATCAGTTCTCCCATCAGACTCGAAGCGCGCGTGATAAACGAACCGTAGTGAAATAAATAACAGATAAATAACCAGATAAATCCTTAATGTTTAAGTTGTGAATAAATAAATTATTAGCGTATCGTTGTTAGAAATAGTGCCTGTAGTTATAAGTAATTTGTGTTCTGTTTCATAATTCTTGGGTTTGTAAATAATAATTAATCATCGTAAATAAACATTTAAAACTAGAAGCGTCGTATAATTTTTAAATAGCCCGATCGTAAAAACGTAACACTATTATTGTTTTCCTGTATACAGGGTGATTTTAAAACGTTTCGCCAAACTTTGAGGTATTATTCTACACACCAAGGCAAGTAAAAAAGTCCTTATATACATGTGTCCGAAAATCGCACGTGTTTGAGTTATCAGCAATTTTTGAATTTGAGAATAAATTGCAAACTATTAAAAAATATTACGGTGGCTGTCCTGTCAAAATCCAACAGAAAACAGTTAGGCATCGTATCAAAATGTACACAAATGCAGAATTAGCAGACATGCATTTTATGTATGGTTGGGGCCAAATCAACATCGGTTTTCAATTAATGTGTGGGCAGGTATCGTGGGAGATTGCCTGATGGGACACTATGTTTTGTCAAATCGGTTAGCAGGTGCGAATTATCATGATTTTCTGGAAAATGAACTCCCAGGCCTTTTAGAGGATGTGCCTTTACAATTACGCCAAGGAATGTGGTTTATGCATGAAGGGGCTCCACCACAGTTCCTCATACTTGTGAGGCAGCACTTATCGCAAGTTTTTGGCGAGCAGCGGATAGGCCGAAGTGGGTCTATTCCATGGCCGCCACGCTTCCCAGACTTTAATCCGTTAGACTTCTTCCTTTGGGGATATTTAAAAAGCCTCGTGTACACCACCCCCATTAATACAGTAGAGGAGTTAAAGTGGCATGTTAACGATGCCTGTCAAACTGTTCGAGGAATGCCAGGCGTTTTTGAAAGAGTAAGACAGTCATTGAGGTGGCGATTAGACATCTGTCTAGAGATGGGTGGTGGACATATCAAACATCTACTCTGAAGAAGGTTTGATTTCCCAAATTCAAAAATTGCTCGTAACTTGGAAACGTGCGATTTTCGGACACATGTTTATATGGATTTTTTTACTTGCCTTTGTGTGTAGAATAATACCTCAAAGTTTGGCGAAACATTTTAAAATCACCCTGTATATACTGTCACAGGTCGTAGGAATCGCATTTATACAACTTGGATTCTACTTCTTTCACTTTGGTGATTTATAAATTTATAAATTTGATGCTTTGTAGCAAGCGAAAGTAAATCATTCTGCAACACTTTCCTGTTTTATAGAAGGTGGATGTGTGAATAACGTTCTCCAAACTCTCTTTACTGTTCATTAAGGCCATTGTTTAAAATTTTTGCTTTCTCAAAAATTAATCACGAGACCTGTAGGCGTACTAGGCGTTTCTTTACTATATTACCTTGGACTTTTGTACACAATGAAATACCTTTGTCTCTCGGAATAACAGCAATAATAAGAGTAAGGAAATCGATGTCCTGCCGAACAACCATTACACACTGATAACTTCTGTTGAAGACAGTTTTAACTATTGTCTCCAGCATTTATTGCTCTTATTACCCCTGTTTTCAGATTGCTGCACTAATTGTAAAATGTGTGTTCTTGTGTAACTGTCTTAAAATGTTTTCCCTATTTGCAGCCATTTTAACAGTTTCAGTTGCTTACACTCTAGTTTAGTTTTGTGAATTTTCGGACTGTATGGGTATCTCGGTGGCCAGTATAGGTTTGGTAATTTTTAGATTTATAAATGGCATTCTTCTTTTTTCGAAAATGTTTAGTGTCTAACTTTAGTGTAGACCTATTTTCGATTCTCATTTTCTGATTTTTTTGCCGCAAAACATTCTTTTCAGGATTTTCTTTATGGTCACTTAGAGAAAGAATAAATCTCAAAATTCGTCAGCAATTACTTAAAGTGTAGAATTCGCGTATTGGATTTTTGACTTTCTACGCCTATCTTGTGAGTGCCGCATTTCACAGTATTTTCAGAAATAAAATTGCCTACCTTTTTGACGCATAAAATCTCAGGTACGGATACGTTTATTGCCCTACTTTTGCGTATTTGTCGTTTTACTGTATTTATTGTAGACCTTTCAAGTAACCCACGTCATCTTCGATAATCTTTCTATAGTCTTGAAACGGGTCAATTCGTGCCACCTGTATTTACTTATTTTATATATGTTTATTATATGATAATTAGCAATGAAGCCTGACAGTAAGTGATTTTATGTTTAGCACGATAGAGTAATAAGTGATATATACGCTGTCAATGAGTATACAGTATAACGCGTCGCGAGTTCGTAAAATAATGCATCGATAGTGCAGTTTCGTTCGGGGAATAACCGGTCGGTATGTGAATCAACGCCAGAGGCCTGCAAAAAGGGCATTCGCGCCAGAGTTGTTGAATAACGCGGATCAACAGATTCGCACCAAGATTGTTAACAGGTGCGGGTCGTATGCGAGCTGGCTGGTCGTACTTACGAATTATCAGCAGTACGAAGCGGGCTAATAACAGCCCTAAACAGTGCTTCATATATTGTGTTGTGGCATTATTCGCCGCCGGCTCATTGTGCCTCTGAAAGGGGCGCCAGCTTCCAAAAGCAGCTAAATCCTGCTGCATTTGCAGCCTTTGTCAGAAGACAACTATCGTTGCGACACCTTAGGAAAAGCACCTGTCTTAGTATACGACTAGAGCATCGGGAAGGCCCCAACGCAAGGTCAGTTGCTAGCTATAGTCACCGTAGAAGGTGAAATAATATTGCAACATCTAGAGCAATTACACTCGTGTTTGTTAGCACGAGGAACCCCCTGCGGACAGAGCTTCGCGGTTACGTCATCTGAGCGTGTCCTCGCTATCTTGGAAGGTCGGGATTCTGTTACTAGGCCGTTTCAAGAATGAACAACTTCGCTTTAAATTTGTTAGTGCGCGCCCTTTGACTTTGCGTTGATAAATGAACCTTTAAGTATCTGTTTAAGCATTTGCATATATGTAGCGGGCTAGCGCCTTATTTTGTATTGGCTTATATGTATTTTCTTGTGTGTGTTTATTTACAGATTATATGTCATTATTGTAAACTATTGGGATTTTTATGGTCATTCATATTTGTATTGGTGAGTACATTTCAGGTGGCCACGAGAAAGACCTTAAATAATGTTGGCTGCCCTTAGCCACTCTGCGGATGCAAAAAGAGTCTCATAGCACACCGACTGATTAAGCTAGCGAACCCAAGGCAATTTAAAGTAATAATTCAGGAGGTGTAGGGCTTAGAGTGAGGCCACGTTACAGTTTTCAAATGCTAATGGAACCGTCTTCTATATATTCCACATCATATCGCACGCTAGGGAAAACCCTGCCGCCTGGTACAAAGTGGAGATCCTTTATCGTACTTCGTGCGCCAATTAAAGTTATTTAATCTTATATATATTCATTCATAGCAAGTATAGTACCTAGTAGTAACTAGTAAACGACCACATGTTCTTTATAAATTTCACTTGCTTTATTTTACTTTTGAAATTTATGCGGTATTTTTCTATCTAGTAAACGAGTTATGTTTCAGTGACACAGTGGCGATTGGAGCGAAATGCTTGTGCTTTTGATGCGATAAATAGTACATTTTTTATGGTTGCGTCTATTCGATGAGGCCTCGTCACGCAACGGAATCCGCGGTCCATTCTTCGGAATACTAATAGGTGATGCTATTTTAATTACGGCTTTATGCTTCGCGAAAACGGTACCAAGCCATCTTAATTAGTCAAATTCTTTCTTGCATGCAATAAAATCGCTTATGCGATTTGTTGAATAACCTTTTCTTTGATTTCTGAGGCTTTCACGGCCATTGTCATTAAGTAACAAACGACTTCCGGGATTGGACCGTATCATGATTGAGATCGAAGAACTCAACGTTTTTCCCATTTTCGTAAGGGGCTTCATCGGGAGGGAAGAGCAAAAGAGCACGGTAACTCAACGTGTTAACCACGCCAGAAGCGAAACTCTTTGCAAGGTAAGGGATAGAAGAGCACGGTAACTCAACGTGTGAACCACGTCAGAAGCGAAACTCGACCAACTATCGGAAGGAGAAAGGCGAGAATTTATAGGCAAGCGCCGTCGCGGTTAAGCAAATGCCGTCGGGGTTCAGTGGCGGTGGGCGGTGTTTAGGAATTAGCACTTTCCACATAAAAGGAAGAGGAAAGCTTTCGTCGCGATTGAGATTATTAGGGTGTTTGCAAATCTCAATGGCTTCGCGAATCTTTCTGCTAAAGAAGTATGGGAATTTGCAGATGATGGAAGTTTCATCAACAAGGATCTTATGAACAGTATCGCGTTGGTGTTCGGCGATGGCTGATGATGCAACGAGACCCAACTTGAGACAGCGCTGGTGCTCAGAGATAAGAGTTTACTGAACGACCTGTTTCACCAATGTATGCAGCATTACAAGAGCAAGGGACTCTATAAATACCTTCAGATGACATACCATTTGGTGCAGTTAGATAAACTCCCCAAATTTTTTTACATACAAGAGTGGCTGATTAATCACGACAAATTATGAAAAATACAATAAACACATTGGGATTTGATAATAGTTATTTACTATACAAGTGGGATAACAGCATCATTAATATACGTGCGTGTAAGTTACAAACGAGTGCGTAGCACGAGTTATGTAAGCACACAAGTATATTAATGATGCATTATCACACATGTATTGTACATTTTATCTACGACTGCCTAAAATTGAGAAAAGTGCATTAAGAGAAATGTCAGATCTGTCATTTTCAAAAATATTTTAGTAGGCAAATGTCATTATGTCATTCATTGACACTATTTCAATTGGGTAATGAAGTCATTACACAACTCAGTTGCGTAATGAAACCATTACATAACTGAGTGCTGTAATGAGCTTCATTACCTAATTGAAATAGTGTCAAATAAGTGACGTAATGAGTTACATATCCCACCGGAGTAGATAAAACCTTTTATATTAATCAGTGATAAACTTTGCATTATCTACTTAACTAATGATATTTTGAAGGAATTTTGAAATAAGGTACTTAGAATATTTAATCATTGTAAGGAACTAAATTTGTTTATGTAATTTTTATAGTGCTTTATATCCTTATTTTAATATCCTCCATACAAGCTCTATAAGCGAAAACTTTCAATCGGTGACACGCTGTTTACATTTGTTTCACCAATCTTACTGACTATTAGCATTAATAAAAAAAATCTGTAAAAGGATTTACGCAGAACTTCCCTCTTCGACAATAATAAATTTTAAAAATCAAATTAAGTTAGGAGTAAAGATATCTTCACGTTTGTAATAAATTAAATAAATTTTCAAATAAAAAAATCCGGTACTGGAGGGATTTGAACCACGGCGCTTGCGACTGCGAAAAAAGTGAGTTCACCAATTTCTAACAAGGCTATTAAGACCTGCTGATTTACTTCCGTTACAGCTGGCTTAACCTTCACGACGTGCATGTTTTAAGTTTCGTGTGCGAAGTGCGTTTCAACTACCTAAATCAGACAATGGAAAATTAATTATATTTTTACATCAATAAACCAATGCAGATTATTTTTTCGGTAAAACTTTATTTATTTATTTTTAAACATACCATACGCAGGATGTATACACTTCTCTGTAATCGTTTCCAAAATACGTCGATGCTAAAGTTTATCCCGCAAATTAACCGTACGCTTTATCTAAACAATTTCTGTAGCAGTTGTTAAAAGTAATTTTGAGAGTAATTTGATATCATCTGAATGTAAAAAGAATAAGCTTTCCAATAGTTTAAGAATCATCGAGAAATATTCAAAAATAACCATGTATATGCGATGTACGCATAAAAAAATTACGGGTGGTCGAATTCCAACGGCATGTGCAGCCGCAACGTTTTCTGGGATTTTAAGGAACTGTGCAATTTCTACATGCGCTACGAAACATCAACTTCTCGTATTCCTGCTTCGCAGCTATATTAAGTAACTCGCTAATTTGTGCCTCGTTTTTGTATTGTAAAAACTTTATTCTGAATTTATTGGCTTCCACTTTTGGTAATAATAAAGCCTGCACTATGTACAAATTATTACGTCTATCTATTACTAATTTGAATAAAAAATAAACAAAACTTTATTATTTTAAGGTGCTCACCCTGTATATATTTGTCTGAAATTTTATCAGTTTCAGTCCACGTATATATACTGCAGTGGTTATTGCTCTCTAAATGATGATAATTTAATTTTAAATAAATAACTAGAGCTACCAAAGCAAATATTTTAATTTGGGTTCGTCAAAGAACTAATGAATTAACTAAGTCTCTCAGGGATAATTAAAAATGAGCTGTATAGTAACTCAAGTTTAAATAAATAATCGTAAGCCCCTACTTGTGATTTAATCTACCTGCAATTTAAATTTTGTTGGCTAAACTCACGGCAGACACGAACTCTTACTCAAGGTATGGGTTTTCAGTAAGTTTTTGAAATTTATTCGTACGCCACTGGAGCGTAGGTAAAATGCAAACTAATATGCTTCACTCGAGCTAATCTGTCACAAATTTGCGTTATGAAATTTATCAAGTGCCGGTCCTTCAGTGTTTTTCAATATTAATTACAACAACTCAGTGAGCAGATCTAACAGGTAATTTTAAATTCTCCCGTTTAATTGAAGCGTCAGTAGCTCGTCTTTTGTTTTTAAGAGAAAACACAACTTCGTTGTTCCTCAAATCGACGCTGCAGAATCCTAACCTCACTTCTACATTTTCCAATTATCAGATCTAGGTTAACTGAAGGTTTGAAATGCCTGGAATCAGCTTCGGAGCAGCCCTCTTTATGTGTCCGGTAAGTTTCACGTCCGTAGCATTTAAATTGGTTTCATAAACTGACCTTATAGTTTGACGCAGGCAGCTCCTCGATGCTCGAAAGGGTCGAACTGGACCAAATCTTCTGCGGGGGCGCCTGGAATGAAGTGCCGTGCATGCAGGAGCTGGATGGGGCTGCCGGTGATGTGGTCTCGTGCTTAGGATACACTCACGATGCCTGTAGTTGCTGGTACGAAGCTGGATCTCTGGTGCGAGGGTCGCTCGGAAGCCGATGATAAAAATTTTACAAACTTAGGAAAAATTATGCCTTCATTTCCCCGGATGCACTGAATTTTACTCGTCACAATGGTGCTATTATTTTTAATGTATTTTGATATGTAATAGTGAAAATTAATTGGAGATGCAAAAACAAAGCTGTCGGCAATAATTTATTCAATTGTTAATTTTTATTTTAGAACAACCTTGATTTTTATTATTGGCCCTGTGGGCTCTGGTCGGATTTGAACCGCCAATCTTTGTATTACCAGACCAGGGACCTAGCCATCTGAGCTATCTAACAGTCCTTTCTAATATCAGTTGCACTGATTAATTATTCATTTCGCGCACTTCCTTTTTTAATAACTTTTATGTTAAAATAAATGTCCATTTCATTTTGCACTTTTAAGTCAATTCACTGTTTGGATTCCAACTAATCTTGAATATTGATGAAATTTTTTTATTAATTGACTTAGATCTGTTATAGTTTGGGCTCGTTGCACTTTTCTCTTAGCATTCTGCTTTATTACCATATTATAATACGCTCAAAGAGAATTTTTTTATTAATGACCTATGACTTGCAAATACACTCAACAAGCATGTAATAATTATTTTCATAATCGATTCATTCTTAATTGGATTGGCTTTGACATTTCACCATCCCCTTTATTATTTTAAATTAATTAAATATTGTGTGAATCCATTCTCTACGGTTTTGAGCTCTGCCTTTTTCCTTATGTTATGAAATTAATTTATTTATTACTGGCATTGCTTTGCAAATATGATTACTACTTCAAGTCTGATTTATTTTACTTATTGCAATTAGATACCATCTCCCATTCTGAGCTTTTATGAATTATTCATTACTTTGCGGTGCTCACAGAGGTGGGATTCAGGGCTTAAAACTATTGCAATACATACCGGGTGTCTATTCTCAAAGTCGAACATAGGCAATTAACATTAGTTCATTCACTCATTCTTCATTGAAATAATTCATTTTTCTGTAGATAATTTTAACAGACGTTGACAGAAAATACCTGATTTACGCCAACTAATTACCATTTGTTTTGACAAATGCTATCGAACTTGAAAAGCAAGGCATGGCATATTTAAAAATTCCCAAGTTTTAAATTAGTATTTTAGAATAAAAATCGCATCTTGAATATTACTATTGGTATCATTTGATGCGTAATAATTCTATCTTTCCATTGATACCATTACCTTCCCTGTAAGTTGAATTGGCGAGCAGGAATCGGCAAAAACGTCCAATACAAGCCTATGTTCGACTTTGAGAACGGACACCCGGTATAATGTATGCAAAATATCGTCTTCCTCCTACAAATATTTTTCCAGTTATACCGCCAACAGACAGACGAAATTGAGAAAACCTGTTTTTCGTCATCTAGGGACCCTGAAACGTGAAGATCTGAAGAAATCTGGGAAGACGAGGGAAGTAAAAACTTCCAGGAAGTGTTGTTACTTTGATGGAATCGATGGAAAACTAGTGTTTCCGAATAGTTCCCCAAACATTACAACTGTTTTTTTATGTAATTGTGCCTTTTTGGACAAATAATAATAATTAAACCTTTTAAGTTCTACCGATATTTTTTGACAGCACGCAAACTGTATCGAATACTAACAATGCAAACAAGACTTTCAAACATATTTTCGCTTTAGTTTATCGTGGTGGAGTAAAAATATTTACACTTTAATAACAAAATTACCTACAAAATATTTTCTCATTAAATTGTAAAATAATATTATTTAGTGCACATAAAAATCCCCAACTGACGCATGTCTTGCGCTATTAGGTAATATTTTTAAAACAGTGACGCATGATCAGTTAGTCTAATGAAAGAAATCGTATGCCTAGAAGCATCTTGTTGACCTTAACAGAACGTAAAAAATTTAAAAATATGGTCAAGGCTAAACACAAATAATATTGCGTGAAAACACTGGCCAAAACGAAAACAGCTTTCAGAAATAGATAAGTAAGAATAAATTATTAACTATTTGCACCTTGAAACAAACACCACCGCTTATTTACTTAGTTGCATTTTCAATATTATTGAATATCGTGTCAGTAGCGTGTAGCAAACTTTTTATAAAAATATTAAGATTACACCATTCATAATGCACAAAATCCCTATCCAGGCCACGTATTAAAAAAATGAAAACACCGTGGTGTTATCGTTTTGGTGTTTTCAATTCTGAGCGGCCAGCTGTCAATGTTACGCTATTTCCAACAAGTTTTTAGGATACGCATGAAATACATTCTTAGTGTAATATTCCCTTATTGATATTCATGGTATAATCTAATCGAATGCTCACTCAACGACTAAGAATTATCAAATACTTTTGCTTGCAAACTCAACGGGCTGCTTTGTAGAAACACCACTCGCTTTCGGCTCGTGTTGTTTCTAAGCAACCCGTTTCGTGAAAAAGCAACAGTATTTTTGATAATTCACAGTATTATTACTGACTATTTCCCTCAAAAATGTACCAATCAGAGAGCTAAAATTTTCAGCCAATCACATGCGAATGATATCGATAATTTTGCAGTATTGCAAATTGTCGACAATTTTTTTTTGCACTAATGCAAATTGCCAATACATTCCTGAATTTAATTTTTTTTTGTATTGTAAGTAGGTTAATAATAAATGAATATCACTAAATTAAAAATTGATATTAGCAGTAAAATTACGTTTCAGAAAATAATCTGTCGAAAATCTCATCTGCAAATCATATCGCCTAATTTTTTCAAATACACTTAAGCTCCACGCAAAAATATTATGTTTAAGTTAAAGAACGTCTTCTTTCTATAGCAACCCGTCCCGGTTGGGGGAATTGAAATTATCTTGAACCTTTACCTTTTATGAGTAAGTAGAATGTAGAAGCTATTACAGATAGGTATAGTTAAAACATGAACTTTACTAACAGTAACATATTGTGGCTTCAAGTATAGTTAAAACATAAACTTTACTAACAGTAACATATTGTGGCATCCCTTACAAAATTTTTTTTTTAAATCGGTAGTGTAGTACCTAGAAATCGTCATTACAATGAAAGGAATCGGCAGTGACGTAATATATTGTTTCACGACTTTTTGTAGATGTACAGATAAACGTCAACCGACTTCAACATAATCTAAAAAAGTTGCTTAAATTGTTGTAATTTCAGGATTAATCGATTTAAAAAAACATGGTGTACACCTCGGCACTGAAGTTCCTTTTTATCCCTCATATGGCTTATTTGCCTTGGCCCTACGGGCCTCGGAAAATAAATCCACATTCGTGATAAAAAGTTAAACCTCAGTGCCTTGATATACAAACTACCATTTCTTAAAGGAGGCTCAATAACTCAATAGTGAATAGCTCAAATAACTCAATCAGTCATTGCTGATGGTAACAAAAATGGAGGCGATGGCGGCATTTTCACAGATCAAAGAATGGCGGTACTCTCCTATATATAAGCCGTTCACGATCTTTTTGGGTCAGGTGAGGCTATGGCCATCTATAGTCTGTTCACTAAACATAAAAACACAAAGTGGCCTTTGATTTCTAAAATTTCATGAGTGTACTTCCAAAATGCATCTTTTGTCTAGGAATGTACTTACAAAAAGTTGCTAAAACAAATAGGTTAAGAGTGTGACATTTAATTAGCATCTGTCATAACTACTTTTAAGGATGTTAAACAAATACTGTGTTGGATACTATTGATGTAGCATTTATTAATAAGTATTTTTATTACATTTTATAAAAGTTCAGGCAAGAATCTCCAGAATAGTATGTACTTTGACACTGAATTAATATTTATTAATTGTCATTTTTAAATTCAAAGTCAGCTTTATGCAGGTATGGAAACCTTTGCAAAACAAAATACAGAATCCCTAGCAGACAAATTTTATGTATATGCCAACTTCAAAAAAATTTATATGTTTTTGTGTTTACTGGATGGCCTATAGTAATTTTGTTGGCAGAACCTCTGTTGCAATCTTTGAATAAATAAAGGGAGGAAGGAGCTTACGTATCTCAACCATACAACAACTACCGGGACGGAAGTAGCCATCTTGAAACCCCACGAGTGATTCATAAGCTGTCATTATGGTTAGTTGCGCGGCTTGTGGTTGTTCACAAACCAAGAAAAATTCAAGTGCTGGAATAACATTTCATCAGTAAGCATCAGTCTATCGATACAATAAGTTAATTAGGTAAATTAAGAAAAGTTTTGACATCATTAAATTACAAAACAAAAATGATAGTTGTGACCTTCAGACGTCACTTAGCAGTCAGTGGCGTATCTATCTCATTTTAACCTTTCGGCTGATGCGCTGTTGTAAAAAGTACAACAGTCGAGAATTTTCGCAAATTGCATGCATAATACGCAAGCGACGGCCAGTAAACTTTAGATATTCCTTTATTGTTTTATCTACCAGCAGGACATCCGGTAAGGACAGCCTCTGAAACTAATTTCGACGTATTTATTGTCAATATAGGCTGACAGGTGCACAAGTTGCATATTTTACAACGCGCGCCTGCTTCGAATGCTGTGTAGACCTTTAAACAAGTACTGCACTTGTATTGGTAGAAACTATAGTCTATTTTAATGTTTCTAATCTTCCCTAAGGCATGTGTTTTTTGCGTATCGATTAGCATTAAACTGCTCAATTTTTATGTAATTTAATTACCTCCGTACTTCATATTTGCGAGGTCTAAATGGCGAGTATTAAATTTTAGTAACTGTATTGAGAGCGCCCGTTAAATTTATGGTTCTTTAACTTCTGAAATAGAAATGGAGCCAAATTTATAAGTAAAATCATGTCCGAACCCTTGTAGTTTGTAATCTATCTCCAATTTAGTAGAAACCCTAATAGAGAAATAGAAAAATCTCAAAATATAATTATTTAAAATATGTAGTGAATATAGGCATATTCTAAATTGTTCGTTTTGGAGTAATAATAATAAATTAATAGTATATTATGATACGAGTTTTATAAGAACCATTTTGTAACACGCAAGGATTTAGGGTACGACGAGCGAAGCGAGGAGTGCCCTAAAGGAGTAAGTGCTACAAAATGCCTTATAAACGAGGTATCATACAGTATTTTATCTACTTTGCCACTTTTTTAAGCAAAAAAATGAAAATGTTTAGTATTTTTATTATAGCATCGCTTTGTGTCTATTATCGTAATAGCCTCAGTACGAACGCAAAGTAGATAAATTGAATTATATATACCTAACTTTCTTATAGACTCGGTTTGCAAAAATTATTACAATAATTATTTAAGAAATATTTACTTAATTGTATGGAACTTGAGTGTCCCAGTACTAAAAATAGTATAGCACGCCACTGGCAAAGCGGAAACACCTATCCGCCATATTCAAAACCCATCGCGGACCAAACCTGCTTGTTTAAATGCTCCTTCCTCCCCTCTATTTATTCAAAGGTTGCAACTAAACTCCCTCATCGAAATTGACACTTTTTGTGTTAGGTTAGGTTGTTTTCAGTTTAAGGTTATATTTTCTGAATAGGTACATTGTTGCCGGATATTCTCTAGTTTCCACATCGACTCGCGTTCTTTTAAATCTGGTCTGTCCTTTTTAAATTGGAAGTAGCATCGTTTAATGGAAATTTTTGTTGTAACAAAATTATTTTGGGCATTTTGACTTTTCCTTTAACGGAAATTAAAATTATTTTTACACATTTGATAAATCATTTATTTTCTTACGAATCTTAAAATAATAAATCTGGCAATGTGGCGGCAAGAAAATGTCGAACAGACACTGACAGAAAAAAAAGTTGCATCCACTACATCATCGAATCAGTTAGTCCAACATGAAAAGAAAAAATCATAGCCAACACTGTCCCAAAAAGGTCGTGAACGGCTTATACACTGGCTCTGAATGACGTTACTCTAGCACGCCTTTTGGTCAAAATTAGAACTAGAAGGAGCTTCATTCTACTTCAACTTTTAGGTAACTTTTTATTTTTATATGTTGTTTGCAGGTTACGAATAAAGGCAATGCAACGTCAATGTCACTGTCTTTTCTCTGCGTCTTTTTTCTGTCGTTAGTCGAAGTTATATTTTGTACCAAATGAAATAACATACCAACAACCACAGTTACAAATATTAGATTTAGTTCTCGCATTTAGACTCATCAGCTATAATAAATTATTATTACCAACATAAACTTTTGTAGTAAAATTTCCTCAATTAAATTGTTTTCTTTTTAATAATAAAAAAATTAAAAATAGTAGGCATAAAGCTGTTTCTGCGACGTTCGTAGAATTTATGCAAGCTTTCAATTTGCGTCGTTCCGGAAATTATTCTTGCACTCTTCCAATTCACACCTTGGAACATAAATTGTGTAATATTGTAGGACCAGGTTGTTTTTGACAGGAGATGAAGTTTCTTGGTTGCAATGAGATGTGACGTAGGTTGGTCAGGCCTAACCACCCCTTTAAAGACAATTTTAGCCTGCGTCTTTGTAACAAACGAACATACTCAGTAGTTACAAGTATATTGAACTAATTAACAGATACAAGTCCTTATATATTATTGACATAGGAAAAAAACACGACAGTTTGCAAAATAATGCAATGTCGGTATACAATGTGTGTGAAATCTGACCCAGTACAGTTCTCATAACGCGGAGATTTGCGAAATGCTTTGTTATAGTATATTGCAACGTGACCCAGTAACTTGACGTAAAATGCCGAGTTTGTATACAAATAACTTATCTAGCATATGTCGTGAACTAGTTTTTATATTCTAATTAAACGCACTTTTGTGTCCACATGATTTCACTTAATTTTTACACATTTTACTAAGTTGTCTCGTCCATGATCAAACATTAGTTTGAACAAAATCACTTGTTATAGAAAACTAATTCAGCACTCGTTGTTTCCAAATTTCAGACTCGTGCAGGAATACATACTTTTTATAAATTGTACTTTATTATACTAATATTGCACACCTCTGTCACTTTATGGCACACTTCTGTCAAAACTATTAAATGCGGTGAGTTTTCAATTTAAAACAAGGAAAGCATACCTAACATATAATAATAATGGTGAGGCACTAACACCCCATGAAGGAGCTTGTATGGTTTTTAATTAATTTTTAATTTGAAATGACATTGACGTATTGTAATCTCTTTTAGCATAAATATGTGGTAGAAAAAATTAAGTAGATAACCCATATATAAAGCTTCTGTTTGTACTTGTAAGATTTAAAGAATTCACCTTCGGCCCATTCTTTAAACTTTCTCACGCATGCAAAAAATGGCACTTTAGCTACTCGTTGTATAAATAACTATTATGAATGAACAATTATTTTAAATATACTATTGCTATATAAAAAACTAGGACAAGCTCTAAATCTAGGATCCATGAATTTTTCTAAGCAAGAAATTATTCTACCTTTCGAAACTAAACTCATTCTAGGCATTATTGACAGCGACGTTTTAAAATAATTTGATATTTATTCATATCTCAGTTGCCAGTTAAAAGTTCAGATTCACACAGCTAAAAAACCTTGTCTGGTTATTTTTTGTAGTAATAGTATCCACCGAAAATAATTAAGCAATAACTAAAGGTAGTAAAAAATGAAGTCTACAATTTAAATGGTGTCATTATCAACCAATGGCAATCTTCAATTTAAAAATAAACCACCAATCGAACGATTATTTTAGTGACAATATTTCGAGGATCTTTCTTTGGCGACAATTTTTTCTGTTACTATTTTTTCATGAAAAAATCTGGTGTGATACACGCACACAACTTCCTTTTACAGTTATCTTATAATTAGCCAAAAATTTGATTTTTAATTTTTCAGCATTTCAAAAATTTTCAAAAATTACAAATTTTACAAAAACGGTACAAAGTAGAGTGTTAGTTCAAGAGACAAATTTTCTCTAGAATTTTAAGGTGAATTCAAAAATGTAATAATATACCGGGTGTTCTATTTAAAATAATAGTTAATAAAAAAAATAGAAAAAAACAAAAGAAACCCATTTTAGAAGTATTCAACTGGAAAATCGCCTATCTCACATCAATACACATTAAAAATGTAATAAAAATGTAAAAGTTTAAAAAAATCGTTAGAGCCGTTTTTGAAAAAATCGAAAAAAAACTGAAAATTAACAAGAGTAAACACCTACTTCCGGTTATGCAATTTTCTTCAAAAGTTTGCTGTCGCATCTACATAGTACACAAAACTTATATATAAAGTTTCAACGCCATACCTCTTTCCGTTTTTGAGATATTCGGTTCACAGACAAACACACAGACACACACACAGACAGACAGACACACAGACAGACAGACCAATGAAAAAAAATATGTTTTTTGGGATCAGGGGACTCTAAAACGTGAAGATCTGTTGAAAACTCAATTTCGAATTTTTGGGGTGAATCCAATACTTCCTTTATTGTAAAAGGAAGTAAAAAATCTGGTGTGATACACTCACACAACTTCCTTTTACAGTGTTCTTATAATTAGTCAAAAATTTTATTTTTAATTTTTAGCCATTTGTCAAAAATTTTCAAAAATTACAAATACTACAAAAACGGTACAAAATAGAGCGTTAGTTGAAGAGACAAATTTTCTCTAGAATTTTAAGGTGAATTCAAAAATGTAATAATATACCGGGTGTTTTATTTAAAATAGGAGTTAATAAAAAAATAGAAAAAAAAAACAAAAGAAACCCCTTTAGAAGTATTCAACTGGAAAATCACCTATTTCACATCAATACACATTAAAAATGTAGTAAAAATGTAAAGTTTAAAAAAATCGTTAGAGCCGTTTTTGAAAAAATTGAAAAGAACTGAAAAATCACAAGAGTAAACACCTACTTCCGGTTATGCGATTTTCTTCAAAAGCTTGCTGTCTCATCTACATAGTACACAAAACTTATATATGAAGTTTCAACGCCATACCTCTTTTCGTTTTTGAGATATTCTGTTCACAGACAGACACACAGACAGACAGACCAATGAAAAAAAAATATGTTTTTTGGGATCAGGGTACTCGAAAACGTGAAGATCTGTTGAAAACTCAATTTCGAATTTTTGGGGTGAATCCAATACTTCCTTTATAGTAAAAGGAAGTAAAAAAAATCTAGTGTGATACACTGACACAACTTCCTTTTACAGTGATCTTATAATTAGTCAAAAATTTCATTTTTAATTTTTAAAAATTTTTCAAAAATTAGAAATTCTACAAAAACAGTACAAAATAGAGCGTTAGTTGAAGAGACAAATTTTCTCTAGAATTTTAAGGTGAATTCGAAAATGTAATAATATGCCGGGTGTTTTATTTAAAATAGGAGTTAATAAAAAAAATAGAAAAAAAAACAAAAAAAACCCACTTTAGAAGTATTCAACTGGAAAATCACCTATCTCACATCAATACACATTAAAAAAGTAATAAAAATGTAAAGTTTAAAAAAAATCGTTAGAGCCGTTTTTGAAAAAATCGAAAAAAACTGAAAAATCACAAGAGTAAACACCTACTTCCGGTTATGCGATTTTCTTCAAAAGCTTGCTGTCTCATCTACATAGTACACAAAACTTATATATGAAGTTTCAATGCCATACCTCTTTTCGTTTTTGAGATATTCTGTTCACAGACACACACACAGACAGACAGACAGAGACCAATGAAAAAAAAATTTTTTTTTGGGATCAGGGGACTCTAAAACGTGAAGATCCGTTGAAAACTCAATTTCGAATTTTTGGGGTGAATCCAATACTTCCTTTATAGTAAAAGGAAGTAATAACTTAGATTTTAGTTTTAGAAAAGTTGTGTTTGTTTATTCGTAAAAATGTTTGTAGGATCGGTTACTGTGGATACAATTCAAAGACCACTAGTTTTGGAAATTTATAATTTTAGTGTTAGGAGTAATTTTATTGACCATTTTCAATAATTTAAAAATTAAATTGTCAAGACGAATAGGACTCTAGGTCAAAATATTGCCGACAATTTTTGCTCTTCAGATTGTCTCGTTTCTGATGCTTTAGAAAATAGTGACTCGTGCAAGCACTCGTTGTTATTTTCGTAGCCACAGAAACTCGTATCTGAATCGCAAAAATTATTGTCAGCAATATTTTGACCTCTCCTGTTATTACTGAAAATTTCATTAATATAACGGGTGTTCATAAACAGTCGTCATCCCAGTTGCTTTGAAAAACAAAATGTTATGTCTTTGATTAATTCGTGCAACACAATGAAACGTCATTGAGTACTGTCATAGCGCATTTTTTCTCAGTTTTAATAGACATACGTTTCTGAAGTCAAAACCTACTGGGATGACGACTGTTTATGAACACCCGTTATTTGACAAGTGTAAAACAGCCTTTAAGCTACTACCTGACAATTGACATTAGCAGGCAATTTTTAAAAGGTTATGTTGTAGGTTATGTACTATTGCTAAGGTTTTTCAACACACGACTCACACTATTGCCTATTATATTTAACAGAAAATGAGACTAACTGCTACTCTTCTGCGCCAACACATCGGCTGGCATTTTAAGAAACACTGGGTGGTGCAAGGGAGGCGCAAACTGATCGATAGGGGAGCAACAAAGGTCTTAACTGAAAGAGGAATTCCCATTTATAAACCTGAAGAAGTCCTCAGTACACAACAGCAATTGACACTGTAATTTCTATATGCTTTAACATAAACAGTGTTTATTAAACACATTATTTTATTTGCCTAGAATCGAAGAAGTGCCAGATTACATACCGAAACCTGTAAAGCTCGACCAAACTCATCCTCTATGGCACAACAGAACTTGCTATACATACAGAGACGATAACGTTTTATTGGAAGGCCTAGATCAAGCCAAAATCATAACAAAAACCGTTGAACTTCAAGAAGGTTTACCGGAAAGAATCATTGCGGGGAATCCACCAGCCGAACTAGACAAGCGAGTTAGAAAAATCATTTTAAACGCACACGTATTTGATTCTGAGCAGCAGAAACTGCCCAAACGTAAAGATCCCGAGAGGCCAGCTTGGAACTTTCCCCGAGATTATGGAATAACAGAGCAGAGAAAAAAGTAGGTTTTGTAGTAGGTGTTTGTTTGTGATAAATGCTGCATTTTTTTTGCAGCAAACTTATCATCACGAAGCTTCTCCAGTTGATTGAGTTAACGAGCAACCCATCCATTGTTAAACAACGCACTGTTTTGCACGATCTGCAGTTCTGGTATCCATTTGAAAAGGCTGGAGATCTGATTCAGCTGCAGTTGAGGGGAGACACTTTGGTGACAGCTTTGCAACCATTGACACCTGTTAGTGATGATTCTACAGAACTTCTGGATCTTCCTAATATACACCCCATAAAACACACAATCACATTAAATCCTGAAAATATTTACGAATTACAAACTATTTATCGTAAGGAATTTTTATAGAAGTGTAGGTAAATTACGTTCTCACTAATTCGTAATTGCAGCAATAAACAAATTCATATCAAAATCCCATCCTCACACCGTCTTTGTGCATTACAACCCCACCGAAGTGAAGAATCTCTATGAGGAGGAGGTGACAAATGATCAATTTTTGGGGCGATCGTTGATGAAAACATTTACTGTGGCAGCCACTTACGCCAGGCAGACTTTTGGGGTAAGACTGAACTTTCGTTGGTGACTCACATAAAGCTTCTTTTGCTGTAGGACAATGTTGGCATACTACCAAAGCCCGTGACGGTGCAGTGTGTACACACAGATGGTCGCTTGTTTCACTTCGGAATCCTTCAATTAAACACATTAAATTTAGAGGAAGGAGGAATCAAGAATGTTTGGTATCAGTCATCTCAGATTCCTCTATTCACATCGTGCACTTATAATATGGGCAGGCCGGTATTGGAAGGGTACAATAGTGATGTAGTTAAGCATTTAATTGCCTTTTATAACAATGTTTAAATGTATTATTAAACCGTTTGTTTTTTTAAGTTAATAAATATCACCATTAATTTTAGTTCTTTATTTGCACTTAAAGTAGGTGGAACTAACAAGAATTAGTTTTGACACCTGCATTTCGTCTTCTGTCTTCGTCTATTACGTTTATTTAGGTACCTGTCTTGACTTCAATTTATCACATCTTTCTTCGTCTTCTTAGCTTTCATTTTCTTTGGCGAGCAGGTTCTCTAGTGTCTTACAAAGAAACTTTCTGATTAATTTTAAAAATCCATTTACGAATACAACCCGTTGAGGGAGGACTATATGGGAGTTTAGGGGTATTGATTAGTAGTGTTAGAAAAATGTATGATTCCTTCAAATTAACCTTGTTAGCCAACAGGGATTTGTCAAAACGGCGATTTTAGAGTTTTCAAAATGAAAAATTGCTTTAATTTCTTAAAACATTGGGTTTGATGACCTGTTATATACTTTTTTTGATACATACAAGTGTATGTAGGATTTATTTTAATTTTTAATATCCAGTTGGTTAATACAGTACATGAATACAACAGTTGTATGAATGACTGGTGGCAGGGAAACTAAATGTGTTTCTATTGGAAATAACAATTATTAAAATAACATTGAAAATAATTTACGTAAAATCACGTTGATAGTTGAATTCCATCAACTGTGATCTGATAATAAATAAGTAGTAATAGAAATAGCTTTCCCTACTATTATAATTTTGAAGTTCACGTTATTTCATTTGAGTTTAATTGTGTCTATCTATTACAAAGTTAATACCATGAGATTAAAAAAAAATGATTCTGAGCTGGCCTTAATATGTGTTATACGTTTGGCAGTACTGAAGTGTATTGTCATTTTATGTCAAATTCGAGATTTACAGGTTAAGTTTTACGTCGGTCTATGTCAAATAACAAACAAAACCTAACCTTTTAATATATTCAAAGGAAATTTCAGATGAAAGTGTAAGGTGTTCGGAAACTGCTTTACGTGCAAATAGACGCATTAATGTCAGAAAAGATGAGCATCAGTATAGGAAGTGTTCATTTCATTATTTATACTCTTATTAAAAATTTAATGTCTTTGGTAGGCACCCTCCCCCGGAGATCCAATTGGGAGGGTATTTTACTTCCGGATAATTTGTCCCTATCAAAAACTACATTATATTGAAGGTTGTGACTGCAAACTGCGTGTGTATATAGCTGAGACAGATACACAAACTTCCCAACTATGACCGCAGCCACGAAGTTGGTGATCCTATGGCACAGAAAGTCTACGATGACAGGGCCCTCTTCATGGGTTAGTGCAGCCGTGGAAAAATCATTTTCATCTTTCTCTTCACAACTTGGCTTGGTGGAGTGTCACGAGATAGCATAAGGTTATACCGCCCATACCCGGTTGTCAGAGCCTCTTTGGTTATTATCTAGCAGGGTGTACCGAGTTCATGTGAGGTTGACATTTAAGCCATAGATGTTAAGGCCTCTTGCACGTAAAAACTATATAATACTGACGGATGTTCGTCGAAAACTACTTTGTCCTACAAAAGTAGTTCATGGTGTCTTTCCAATCAAAATCCCCAACCAACCTCCCTCTTTTACGTAGTTAGGTGTCTTCCTTTTTGTTAGTTGTTCAATTGCAGTCTTCTAATTTACAGAATTGAAGGCATTCTCTACGTCGAATGTTATCATCAGTACAAATTATTTAGATTTAGCGGATCCAGCGTCTGCTGTTCCACCTTCTTTGACTATGTTGAGTAGGTAAAGCTTCCATAGTCGACCTCTCCTTCCTGAATCCATATTGGTTGGTAGCCAGTTGTTCTCCTTCGCTATTTTTAGCTTCTTTGTTTCTATTTTATAGCCTAGGCCCCAGGTGTTGTTATCGATTTCTTGTATAAGCTCCTTCCATTTTCCCTCTTTTGCTTTCAGGATGTTTTTATTTAGGATCTGCTTTAGTTTTCTGTATTTCTGATAAATCGCCCTTTTTTGTTCAGTGTTCTATCCCCTGCTCATTTTTCTGGAAGATTTTTTTCTTTCTCTAACGCATTCCTTTTTCATTGCGCTCAGATTTTTGTTCCACCAGTTTTCATCTATTGTTTATTTATTTCTTTCTGAATACTTTGCCACTGAATGATTTTGACTCTTGTCTTGTGCAAGTGTCTATGATTGACTCCTAAGCCGCTTATCGTTTCGGCAATCTTTTCTTTATGTCTCAGTAGGTCTTCTTCACCTGTTTTCCATCCCATATGTATTATACTAGGCCTGTATGTCCTCGATGCATCCGTATTTTGATCCTGCCCTATCGTGTAGGTTATATACCTCAGATCACTTAGGTTTCGATATCTTCTCTTACTCTTCAGTTGTCGATAGAATTTGCGGCATTTGTTTTTGCTAGAGTAATATCTAGGTACGAACTGTATCCCCCTCGTCTCCTGTATCTAATAGATTACCGGTGGCTATCCTAGCATTCTCAAAGATTGCTTTGGGCTACTGGAAGGTTCCATCAGCTTTAATAACTTCAAATTCTTTGTAGGACCCTATCCCCCCCCGTAAGTCTCCTTTTTAAATGTATTTTTTAGTTTTTCTTTATTTGCGTTCCCACTTCTGCTGTGCTTATGTCTTTGCCTAATGTGGTTTGGGTTCCTAGTGTAGTGTTCTCAGTTTTTCTCGTACTATCACACACTACTTTCTCATTGTCCTTGATGTTCATAAGAGCTTCTTTTATCCATTCTTGCATTTCTCCTGCCATGAGCCTGTCTATATTGAAGCTTAAGTTTTCCGTTGCCTCTTTAATTTCTCTTTTTACATTGCAGGTGTTCTTTTTGTTACAATTTATTCCATTATGTTTACGTGACCTCGCATTTGGTCAACGATGACCCAAAAATTTCTTTTCCGTCCTTTTCCATCCCACATTTCTCTCCTTTTGCTCTTCCGAGGTTCTTATTCTTATCCGTTTTGGTTTCTGCGTTTCTTTTTCCCCCTTCAGTCTGGTTCCTGTGTCTTTTATTGGTGCTGTTATTGCATATTCTAGGTCTGAACCGCCTTGGCCCCGATTGTTTTCTTGTCTGATGTTTGTTGGCGTTCTCTTAGTTCCCCAATTTCTGGCAAAGAAATTTGTCTAATCCACCACTCTTTCTTGGCCTCGTTACCTAGCAATGCCACTGAACAGTCGCTGGCTGATAGTCGGCGGGAGCCAGTTCTAAACCCCTCGTAGATCGGTACTGGGGATCCGTCCTGCACCGTAAACTCAATAGCGCCTATTGTACTTTTCATATTTCTTAGTCTCGTATCCGGGGTCGTTGATAGTGTCGACATCAGTCCATTACAGTCCTTTCAGCTATAACCAGGTTCTTATCCATTTTCGTCCTTCGTCGTCGTTAAATGGTGCATCCACTTGGGATATGTTTTTTTTTTCGAGATATGGCTCCTCTAAATACGTAGTCTTTTGTTGGTAGACGGCGGAATTGAAATTACTTTGCACATATCACTTAGCCCACATTTAAGGAGACAGGAGCAAAAAAAAACGCTCCACCGCTACATTACCATTATTTGTTTCCTTATGGCGTGCTGTATCTGAAAAACTATTGGTCTGACGGAAAAAACTCCTAGAACATATTTTATGTACAATTTTATGCTCTTAAATTTATTACTGTACTTTTTTTTCGTAGAACGAATAGGAACGGAGATATTTACAAAAAACTAATTTTGGCCGCCGTCTTTCCAAGATGGCAGCGCGAGCGGTCTTTCCCCAAGGTCGCAAACTCAGGGTTATGATCAGGATAGTAAATTTTACTATCCCACCAAATTGCATTTGGTTACGACCTTTTGCGTGGTAAAACTACCCATTGCCTGGACATCGTTATTTGTGCCCAGTCCTAGTGTAGGCAATATTGCTTCATTCATTCCATTATGGCTGCTAGCCAGAATGTGATTGTTACCAATTATAGTTTTAGACATCGTATTTGATGTAACAGCAAGTAACGGATTTTCATTACCTAGAAATAACATTCGAAGAAACGGGAAAGCAACACTCAGAAATAAATAACACCATAGAAAAGGCAATTAAAGTATAGGTACTATGCAATGAGTAAGGGATTTATAAATAAGAAAGAGATAAGGAAGCAAACAAAGATGAAAGTATGCCGAGCTATTTACAGACCAATCCTAACATACGGATGCGAATAATGGGTAGTAACACAAGCAGACAGGAGCAGGTTGCAGGAAAGCGAAATGAAATATCTAAGAAGGGTAAAAGGAATCACGAGAAGAGACAGAATTAGGAATGACCAAATAAGGAAAGAACTGAAAATACAGCCAGTAGCAGAGTTCATAGAACAGCGACAGCTAGGATGGTGGGGCCATCTACACAGGATGAATGACAAAAGGTCAGTTAAAAGAGTATGAGAAACGAAAACAGCATTGAAAAAGAAAAGAGGTAGACCAACGGAGACCTGGGACGACGTAATAAGAAAAATCCTAATGAAAAAGGAAAAGATGACGTCAGAAGTCAAGAAGATAGCCGTAAACAGAAAAGACTAAACAAAATTTGTGCAAAGTGAAATGCGATAGATTGTGATTAAGTACTGTTTTATTCACACCCCTACACTATTTATAAGGGTATTTTTGGGTATTTTATTACCTACATATATTGCGATGGTTTTGTACTCTCAACAAATCTGCTAGCCAATTGAACTAGAATGCATTAAAAATCAAACCGAGGCACAGAATTAATTATTTTAATTGGTGCAAGCTTAGCTTACTTTTATTGAGATAAATGCACTTATGGATGCAGCTGAGTTTCACAATTTGAGGCAAAGGTAATATGAAAGGCTAGTTCAAAAGGGTTACGTTCGTGGGCTCAGATTTAACGAGGTTTTGGAAGTGCGAATGCAGTTAGATTGTATCTGACGATTGTAGCATTAACATTTGCAGTATTACGTCTTTTATTGTACGAAATGGTTTGCATAAGTACAAAGTATAAGCATTATGCTGACCAGAAAGCTGGGACCAGAATGGCAAAGTAACTGAAGGGTATAGCAATGCACTACGAGGATTAGAAACGTCGCAAGAAACAACTGACAAGAAATGTTGCAAAATAGCAACCTACGAATGGCAAAGAAATAGAACGAAAGACACTATCAAGTGCATAATAAACTACGGAACATAGTAGTGCGGTTAAAAACACAGTGAAATAGCAGAGTATTCAGTGTAGTGCATTCTAACCTAAGAAAAACATTATTTAGCCTGTAAGAATTACAAATGTTATCAAAACCTTATTCTATAAGTACATTTTATATATCACACCGTATTTCCCTTTAAACTATTGTGGTGAGATGTTGCTAAGATACGAGATTTTCTTTTGTTTAACAAACACAGAGAGAGCTTTGAAATTGCCCAATCTGTGAACATTGTTTTGCATCAGCTCACATAAAAGTTTTATTTTGTTAATAAAACATATAAACCGTTCAATAGTTATTTGCCAGATAGGAGGCCATGTTAGGGTGATGAATTTCACCCTGTAAATATGCTGTCAGTCATTAAGAAAAGTTAGGTTATGCCCATTTTATACAAAATGATAATTTTATGTTAATGTACAAAACGTGGTTGCCAGATTTGGTTTTGGATTTTGTGCCACTTTTATTATTGGTTAAGATAAATTTCATGAAAGACAACTTGCTGATTCTGAATACGTGTCATACTTTGTTGAGTAGGAATAATGGTATAATGAAAGTCGTTTTTTTATTGTAATTATAAATTGTATACAAAAATATTTAAATATTACAATTTATGTATTTTTTTCAGTATAAATAAATAAAGCTTTCACAAGCCACTTTAGGCCCATTGCATAACAATCTCCATTGTCCTTTATTCATGATTTTATTTCTCCAGTCTTCTATTCCTTTCCTTGCTATGTCTTCCATTACTGCCTTCTCCCACCTATTCCTTGGTCGCCCCCTTCTTCTAGTTTCTTGCGCTCTGCCTTCGAATACTATCTTAGTAGCTCTTCCATCTGGCATTCTCCATATATGCCTAAACCTTCTTAACCTCTGAGCTTTAATGAAGTCTACTATACTTGGCTCCCCATACTTCTCCTGTACGTCTTCGTTTGTAAGTCTTCTCCAACCATCCTCCGTTCGAGTCCCTCCAAATATTTTTCGCAGCATTTTTCTCTTCCACCTACTTATCATGTCTTGATCTGCCACATTCATCGTCCATGTTTCACATGCATACGTAGCTGTGGGTCGAATTACAGTCTTATGAGTCGTAGGTCTGCATTTAGCGAGATTTGTTTTGAGGACATTATACTAGTTAACGCGCCCGCACATCTCGATGCTATTAACCTTGATTTAATTTCTTGTGTGTAAGTTAAGTTTTCAGAGATTAATGTTCCTAAGGAAGTAAACTCCTTAACTCGTTCTATTTTCAACTCTTAATATTACGGCATTATTATTGATTTCTTTATTTTTTCCACTACTTCTTTGTTAAAGTTGCTGAATATTTTCCAGTGGAAGTTGAAAAATGGATATTTTTTTTAATATGGCCACAGAAGAAAATCGCAGGGAGTTAAGTCAAAAGACCTCGGAGGCCGCACTGTAGACATGTTTTGACTAATAACTCTGTTTTCGTAAAACTCTCCAAGTAAATTTAAATTTTCTTGTGTTGTGTGAAGTCTTGCCCCATCTTATTGAAAGTAACCCTTTTGTAGTTCATCGTCACGTAACTCTTCAAAAAACGGCGACAAAATGTCAATACGATATTGTTGTGCATATAGCAAACCTTCTCTTCTTCTCCCTTCTCCTGATGGCGTCGGAGTTTGTTGTTCATTTTTCTTCTATCCACTTTTTCTATCCTCTCCGGTCTCTCGCTAGTTGTTTCATCTGTTGCATTGTTTTTTCCTTTTTCGTTCCTAGGTCTGCCACTTGTTCCAGCCATCCCTTCCTAGGTCTTCCTTTCCTTCTGTTTCCATATCTTTTAGCTTCCATTGCTTTCTTCTCTATTCTGTCCTCTCCCATTCTTATTACGTGTCCATACCAGCTTAACTTTCTTCTGTTTATTTTTGTTTCGATGTCTTCCTGGTTCAGTTTCTTCCTTATATTTTCGCTTCGGCATCTATCCATTTTCGTCTTCCCCGCTATCTTTCTCAGGTGTTTCATTTCTGCCGCGTTTATTTTGCTTCTCTGTTTTTCGTTTATTACCCATGTCTCGCTCGCGTATATTAAAGTTGGTATTGTTATTGCATTATATATATGTATCTTTGTTTTCTGTTCTATTTCTGTTTTTCCCAGCACTGTTTTATTTAAGGCGTAGTAAATTTTTTTTGTCTTTTTGGCCCTATTTGCAATTTCTGTGTCGATTTTTCCGTCATTCGTTATTACAGTCCCCAGGTATTCATGTGTAGTCACTTCTTCTATTTCCACCCCTTTACATGTCAATTTGTTCTCGTTTTCTTCTGCCTGTTGTGTTTGTGTACTGCTTATTTTCATGTATTTGCATTTGCTTATATTTATTTCTAATCTTACTTTCTCTATCTCTTCCACCCATATGTTTACTAATTGTTGCATTTTTCTTTGGTTTTCCGCTACCAATACTATATCGTCTGCATATATCATTACCTCTGTTTTAATCGGTCTTAGATTTTTGTATCCGATGGTCATTTGTAGGTGTTTTGATCTTTGCTTGGCGTTTTTTATTATTTTGTCCATTATGAGTATAAAAAGCAATGGACTAAGGCTGTCGCCTTGTTTAATTCCTCTTTCCATTTTAAATTGCGATGATCATCTGCCGCATATCTGTACTCTTGCCTTTGTATTTTCATAGATGTTCTTTGTTATTTCTATTAGTTTTCTTGGAATGTTTAGATCTGTCATAATTCCCCACAAGATATTTCTGTTTACTCTGTCAAAAGCAGCCTTTAGATCTATAAAGGTTATATGCAATTCTTCTCCTTTTTAATTTTTCCTCTCCATCATTAGTCTTAGTAGGAATATATTATCAACTGTCTTTTTTGTCTAAATGCTGATTGTTCCTCTTCCAGTTTTTCTTCTGCTATTTCTCTCATTCTCTTTTCTATTATTCTTGTGTATACCTTGTATACTACCGATGAGAGACATATATCTCTATAGTTTTTGCAGTCGAATTCGTCTCCTTTTTTGTGGATTGGCGCCAGTAGGTTTTCTTCCCAATCTTTCGGCATTTTATTTGATTGCCATGCTAGCCTCATTATTTTTAGTAGCCATTCTTTTCCGAGTTTCCCTAGCCACTTTATCATCTCCGGGTCAATTCTATCTGGCCCACTTGCTTTTCCTATCCGAATTTTGGCCATTGCCTTCTCTAGTTCTTCCATTTGTATTTCTTCTGTTGTATTTTCGTTTTCCGTTGTCTGGTTCTGTGTCTTATTTTCCTGTATATTCTGTTCTTCTTCTTGTTTGTCTTCATATTTTTCCGTATAGTATTTTTCCCATATGTTTATTATTTCCTGTAGTTGTGATTTTATCTGGTTTTCCTTATCTCTCAATCCTCTTATCTCTTTTCTTTTCCTGCCCCTTATTGTTCTTATTTTGCTCCAGAACTTTCTATTGTTATTTTTGTAACATTGATTTAGTTCTTCTCCATATTTCTTCCAACTCTCTCTCTTAGCTTCTCTTATCATTACTTTTACCGTGTTTCTTATTCTGTGATATTCTTCTTTTTCTTGTTCTCTTTTCGTTCTAATATACGCTTTCCATGCTTCTTTCTTCTTTTTCACCTCTGCCTGTATTTCTTTATTCCAGCAATCAGTTCTTTTTTGGTTTTTCTTAATTTTATATACTCCACATATTTCTTTCGCTTTCCTCAATATTATTTCTTTAAATATGTACCATCTTTCTTCAAGATTTCCTTCTTTTTCTTTAACCATTTCAAATTTTTTCTCTGTTTCTTCCTTATATCTTTTCTTCTTTTCTGGATCTTGTAGTCTCTTTATTGCTATTTTACTATATCCTGGTTCGTCTATTTTTTCTTGTCTTTTTTCATGCATTTCAGCTATTATTAATCTGTGATGTGTGCCTATTTCAGCTCTATTTTCTGTTCTAATTTGTCCGATTTTGTGTCTCCTTTCTTGTGTGTACACTATATAGCAAACCTAAAATTTGAATTATTAAAATAAAATTTAATCGTTTTGCTGCACTTACCTTCAGAAAATACAGGACCTATAACTCTTCTTTTACTAATTGCAGCCCAAACCCCGTTTTTTGGGGGGTGAAGCGGTTCTTCAACATAAAAATTGGGATTCTCAGAGCTTCACATACCCAAAATTAAAGCAACAGTTAAGTTTTATGCATAAATACTTGCATCCCAAATATCAGTAAGCCGGGCAAGGATTTCAGTTTCCGTAAGGTCTGGCCTGTCGGTTTTGTAATGCCTGTAGGCCTTTGTAATTTTCAGTTTTGTGTCACCTTTAATTACTTTTGGCATATTGCTCTAGTATTACAATTTGACAGATAGGTATCCATAACGCGGTTTATATAAACCGTTCAATAGTTATTTGCCAAGTAGCTAGACATGGAATTTTGTTTTTATGTTTAAGAAAATTAAAACTCCCTAGAATCTCTTTCTGACACTTTGTCAGAATCAGCTGTTATGTACAGGAGGCCCACGAAAGTGTCTAATTTGATATTTTGAGGTTAAACGTGCAATGTTGCCAGTGCTTTCATACTTTGTTTGCCACTAGGCATAATATGTATGGACATCAGCGTTATGGATACCTATCTGTCAAATTGTAATACTAGAGCAATATGCCAAAAGTAATTAAAGGTGACACAAAACTGAAAATTACAAAGGCCTACAGGCATTACAAAACCGACAGGCCAGACCTTACGGAAACTGAAATCCTTGCCCGGCTTACTGATATTTGGGATGCAAGTATTTATGCATAAAACTTAACTGTTGCTTTAATTTTGGGTATGTGAAGCTCTGAGAATCCCAATTTTTATGTTGAAGAACCGCTTCACCCCCCAAAAAACGGGGTTTGGGCTGCAATTAGTAAAAGAAGAGTTATAGGTCCTGTATTTTCTGAAGGTAAGTGCAGCAAAACGATTAAATTTTATTTTAATAATTCAAATTTTAGGTTTGCTATATAGTGTACACACAAGAAAGGAGACACAAAATCGGACAAATTAGAACAGAAAATAGAGCTGAAATAGGCACACATCACAGATTAATAATAGCTGAAATGCATGAAAAAAGACAAGAAAAAATAGACGAACCAGGATATAGTATAATAGCAATAAAGAGACTACAAGATCCAGAAAAGAAGAAAAGATATAAGGAAGAAACAGAGAAAAAATTTGAAATGGTTAAAGAAAAAGAAGGAAATCTTGAAGAAAGATGGTACATATTTAAAAAAATAATATTGAGGAAAGCGAAAGAAATATGTGGAGTATATAAAATTAAGAAAAACCAAAAAAGAACTGATTGCTGGAATAAAGAAATACAGGCAGAGGTGAAAAAGAAGAAAGAAGCATGGAAAGCGTATATTAGAACGAAAAGAGAACAAGAAAAAGAAGAATATCACAGAATAAGAAACACGGTAAAAGTAATGATAAGAGAAGCTAAGAGAGAGAGTTGGAAGAAATATGGAGAAGAACTAAATCAATGTTACAAAAATAACAATAGAAAGTTCTGGAGCAAAATAAGAACAATAAGGGGCAGGAAAAGAAAAGAGATAAGAGGATTGAGAGATAAGGAAAACCAGATAAAATCACAACTACAGGAAATAATAAACATATGGGAAAAATACTATACGGAAAAATATGAAGACAAACAAGAAGAAGAACAGAATATACAGGAAAATAAGACACAGAACCAGACAACGGAAAACGAAAATACAACAGAAGAAATACAAATGGAAGAACTAGAGAAGGCAATGGCCAAAATTCGGATAGGAAAAGCAAGTGGGCCAGATAGAATTGACCCGGAGATGATAAAGTGGCTAGGGAAACTCGGAAAAGAATGGCTACTAAAAATAATGAGGCTAGCATGGCAATCAAATAAAATGCCGAAAGATTGGGAAGAAAACCTACTGGCGCCAATCCACAAAAAAGGAGACGAATTCGACTGCAAAAACTATAGAGATATATGTCTCTCATCGGTAGTATACAAGGTATACACAAGAATAATAGAAAAGAGAATGAGAGAAATAGCAGAAGAAAAACTGGAAGAGGAACAATCAGCATTTAGACAAAAAAGACAGTTGATAATATATTCCTACTAAGACTAATGATGGAGAGGAAAAATTAAAAAGGAGAAGAATTGCATATAACCTTTATAGATCTAAAGGCTGCTTTTGACAGAGTAAACAGAAATATCTTGTGGGGAATTATGACAGATCTAAACATTCCAAGAAAACTAATAGAAATAACAAAGAACATCTATGAAAATACAAAGGCAAGAGTACAGATATGCGTCAGACGATCATCGCAATTTAAAATGGAAAGAGGAATTAAACAAGGCGACAGCCTTAGTCCATTGCTTTTTATACTCATAATGGACAAAATAATAAAAAACGCCAAGCAAAGATCAAAACACCTACAAATGACCATCGGATACAAAAATCTAAGACCGATTAAAACAGAGGTAATGATATATGCAGACGATATAGTATTGGTAGCGGAAAACCAAAGAAAAATGCAACAATTAGTAAACATATGGGTGGAAGAGATAGAGAAAGTAAGATTAGAAATAAATATAAGCAAATGCAAATACATGAAAATAAGCAGTACACAAACACAACAGGCAGAAGAAAACGAGAACAAATTGACATGTAAAGGGGTGGAAATAGAAGAAGTGACTACACATGAATACCTGGGGACTGTAATAACGAATGACGGAAAAATCGACACAGAAATTGCAAATAGGGCCAAAAAGACAAAAAAAATTTACTACGCCTTAAATAAAACAGTGCTGGGAAAAACAGAAATAGAACAGAAAACAAAGATACATATATATAATGCAATAACAATACCAACTTTAATATACGCGAGCGAGACATGGGTAATAAACGAAAAACAGAGAAGCAAAATAAACGCGGCAGAAATGAAACACCTGAGAAAGATAGCGGGGAAGACGAAAATGGATAGATGCCGAAGCGAAAATATAAGGAAGAAACTGAACCAGGAAGACATCGAAACAAAAATAAACAGAAGAAAGTTAAGCTGGTATGGACACGTAATAAGAATGGGAGAGGACAGAATAGAGAAGAAAGCAATGGAAGCTAAAAGATATGGAAACAGAAGGAAAGGAAGACCTAGGAAGGGATGGCTGGAACAAGTGGCAGACCTAGGAACGAAAAAGGAAAAAACAATGCAACAGATGAAACAACTAGCGAGAGACCGGAGAGGATAGAAAAAGTGGATAGAAGAAAAATGAACAACAAACTCCGACGCCATCAGGAGAAGGGAGAAGAAGAGAAGGTTTGCTATATGCACAACAATATCGTATTGACATTTTGTCGCCGTTTTTTGAAGAGTTACGTGACGATGAACTACAAAAGGGTTACTTTCAATAAGATGGGGCAAGACTTCACACAACACAAGAAAATTTAAATTTACTTGGAGAGTTTTACGAAAACAGAGTTATTAGTCAAAACATGTCTACAGTGCGGCCTCCGAGGTCTTTTGACTTAACTCCCTGCGATTTTCTTCTGTGGCCATATTAAAAAAAATATCCATTTTTCAACTTCCACTGGAAAATATTCAGCAACTTTAACAAAGAAGTAGTGGAAAAAATAAAGAAATCAATAATAATGCCGTAATATTAAGAGTTGAAAATAGAACGAGTTAAGGAGTTTACTTCCTTAGGAACATTAATCTCTGAAAACTTAACTTACACACAAGAAATTAAATCAAGGTTAATAGCATCGAGATGTGCGGGCGCGTTAACTAGTATAATGTCCTCAAAACAAATCTCGCTAAATGCAGACCTACGACTCATAAGACTGTAATTCGACCCACAGCTACGTATGCATGTGAAACATGGACGATGAATGTGGCAGATCAAGACATGATAAGTAGGTGGAAGAGAAAAATGCTGCGAAAAATATTTGGAGGGACTCGAACGGAGGATGGTTGGAGAAGACTTACAAACGAAGACGTACAGGAGAAGTATGGGGAGCCAAGTATAGTAGACTTCATTAAAGCTCAGAGGTTAAGAAGGTTTAGGCATATATGGAGAATGCCAGATGGAAGAGCTACTAAGATAGTATTGGAAGGCAGAGCGCAAGAAACTAGAAGAAGGGGGCGACCAAGGAATAGGTGGGAGAAGGCAGTAATGGAAGACATAGCAAGGAAAGGAATAGAAGACTGGAGAAATAAAATCATGAATAAAGGACAATGGAGATTGTTATGCAATGGGCCTAAAGTGGCTTGTGAAAGCTTTATTTATTTATACTGAAAAAAATACATAAATTGTAATATTTAAATATTTTTGTATACAATTTATAATTACAATAAAAAAACGACTTTCATTATACCATTATTCCTACTCAACAAAGTATGACACGTATTCAGAATCAGCAAGTTGTCTTTCATGAAATTTATCTTAACCAATAATAAAAGTGGCACAAAATCCAAAACCAAATCTGTCAACCACGTTTTGTACATTAACATAAAATTATCATTTTGTATAAAATGGGCATAACCTAACTTTTCTTAATGACTGACAGCATATTTACAGGGTGAAATTCATCACCCTAACATGGCCTCCTATCTGGCAAATAACTATTGAACGGTTTATATCTATTTTAGTACCGTCAAAGTGGGTGACTTGATAACGATTTTGACATAAATGTAGTTACACGATACAGACGATTCAATATTTGTTGGGCAAAAAAATGGCAAAACTTGCATACGAGTTCAAGGAACACAACCCCGTCTCACTCGTGCCGATATGTCGTTCAGTTTTCAACAAAAAAATATAAACCTCAAAATTTCAAGTCACCCGCAATTCGGGTGACTTGAAAAATTGCCTTAATTTGTATAATTTAAGCTTGAAACCCATTTCTGAGGGTGGCTTGAAAACAAAAAATGTGTTTTAAAAATATTTATTTCTAAATAAGGGCGTTAAATAGCCAAAATATGGAAATGGAACGAAAACAAAAGAGAAATATTAATTTTAACTATTACAAACTTAAACATTTTTTATTACCTATACAAAAAAACATTTTAAACATTTAAACAGAAAAAACGTTTATTATAATATTTTTATACTTTTATACTTCTGCGGCATATTGGCTCGACTCTTCAAGTCACCCTAAAAGTGCTACATCAGTAAAAAAAAACCTTAAAAATTTGATAAACAGAATTGTAATAAAAATTATGTACCTATCTTAAAGAAAACTATTTTTTGAAGCAACTACCACAAATTCGTAATTTAAATTATATTTCTTCGCTATCAGCCAACTAAAAGTGTAAACACTTTAAAAAAAGCCCATATTTTCACTCAATTTTAAACACACCTGCTGTAACAATCAAGCAACCGACGATATCGCGCTACTGCCAGAAAGTAAAGTTGGCAGAAGGTCAAACACTCGGCAGTGGCTAAAGTCTCGGTCCAGGTCGATATTATAGTTATAAATTTACATTCGGCGCAGTGTAAATTTTTATCAAGTCACACCGCGATTTCAAGTCACCTACTTTGACGGTACAAGTGTTGGTTTTAATTCACCACTAAAGTGTTGGCCACAGGTGGAATCAGTTTGCCAGTCTTATAGAGATGTACTTGGTGAATATTCGTTTTCGACAAAACCAGGCAAGTGGCGATCCACGTAAGGGCTGCGTTTGGGGTTCGATACCGTCAGCAGGAGCTAGTTGGAGCCAAGTTTGGTGCCTTCAACTCCCAGAGAGGTTCTCCAAGCAGAACTCCAGGCAGGGATTCGAGTCACCAGGCCGTTAGCAGCTTAGAAAATGAGTTGGCGTCCCCCAAAAGTGTGAGCAGCATCGGCGATTTCTGCAAAAACCAGATTGGCGTTCCTACTACGTATTGCCGCAGTTCCCGATTATTCAGAGCTTGCCTCAAAAATGCAGGATGACGCGGCATTTTTCACCCTTGCCGGATGTAAAACAAATGATAGTTGGCGTCACTTCTACGTCACGATAGAACAAAAGCCGTTAGTACTGTTGCTATGTGAGAATAAATATTGCATACCTGTGGTGTTTTGCTAATTTTGGCATCGTTTTAAATCAATTATTGCGATTTGTAAACAAGCACACTGCTTCGTGTTTCACTTCAGATTTAGTTATGGTGCGTTCACAAATAAAAGAATCCTAGTTGAATTGAAGCTACTAAAAATTAGTTTGCTCTACTTAGTATTTCTAATTTTAGCGACCTAACCCATGAGACAGAGTTTATGTTCACCGGAGCAGGCGCATTTTATTGCAGATAATTAAAATAAAATAAAGGCATCAAAATCATTCAATTTTGCAGTAAACTATTTGTATTTTTAATAAGCCTACGATAGTGCACAGGCACCACTATTCTTATTGCAGTACGTGAATTTAGGAGCACCCTTTTCCAATCATTTTTCTTTTATTAAAGCTAGTAGTTGGAAGCCCTAGTTCGTAGTAATATACAGGGTGATTCAAATTAATGCTCACTATTGCTATCTTTGTTATTATTGATTTTATAAAGTAGGTTAAATTAAAAAACTAGTAGTGTGTTCGGGGCTGATTAATATGCAATTAATAAAAAAACAATCGACAATTTTTTTTAATAAAACACTGCATATTTTTCAAAACTTGAAAAAAAATGAATTTGTGATATAAAAGTCTTAATACACTATTGTCTTAAAATGAATACTAAAGAAGTTATCGCAAATTTCAGTTTATAGATAAATACATACTGTTACGTTTTTACGTTCGGGCTATTAAAAAAGTGATGGCGGTAATTGCAGGCGGTGCCCTTCTTGCACACGGGCTGGCTGAAGAAGTAGCAGTTCACCGTGGGCTCGATGCTTCGCAACGGGCTGCAACAGCAGACCTCGATCTGGATGCCGGTCCGGTCGAAGACTACTTCCAGCATGCTGCGTACAACCCTCCAGTCCAACGAATCCAGGCCGCATCCTAATTTCGGCACCGCTAGCCGGGTTTCGCCGTTCTTCACCATCTGCTCCTTAAGGTCCAAAAGAGCAGACCAGAGCTCCTGGTAACTAGGTTTTTCGTAAGACAACCTTTTCGTCATCAGGTAATAAATGGAGCTATTGCCTTCCTTCAGCTGCAAGGTTCTGCCAACCTGAGGTGCCTGCTCTCGCAGCTGGTCTAACCGGCCAAACTTCTCCCGGAAGGCAGCGGCGATCCCCCTAGACATCCGGAGGTCCTGGGGGACGCAGTGTGCCAGGGAATACTGCCACAGGGTGTCGAACAGGTCACGCTGCACCTCTGTAGTGACTCCGAATCACGCAGTCTTCGTATCCCCATAAGCGGCTATAAACTCCTGGAAGGAGGTTCCTCCGGTCCCTAGTCGTCTCAGGGGTTGTTCCGTGACAGCCTCCACTTCCTCATTGGTTTCGGCATATGGGGCCAACCGATTGAAGTGCACCACCCTGCACTTTCCTCGAGGAGGTTTTTGAATTCGGTATACCACGTCATTCAGTCGAGCAACTACAGTGTAAGGGCCTTCCCAGTTTCTTTGAAGCTTGGGGGAAAGGCCACGACGCCTCTGGAAGTTATGAAGCCATACCAAATCGCCAGGTTGGAAACCACCGGCCTAGGCGCGGGCATCATATCGGTCCTTCATTCGATCGCTGGCACCTTGCATGTTTCGGCGTACGGCGTCGTGGATCTCTTCCATCCTCTTCTTCAGGTTCCCCACGTAGTCCTCGCCGGCCGTTTCTTCGCCAGGCTTTCTTCCAAATTTGAGGTCACATGGCAATCGCAGCTCGCGTCCAAAGTGTACCGTGGCTGGGGTGTGGTTGGTTGTCTCTTGTACTACCGATCGGTAGGCCATTAGAAACAGGTAAATGTACTGGTCCCAGTCACGCTGATGTTCGGAAACCACCTTGGACAGATGCTTCCCCATGGTTCGGTTCATCCTTTCCACCATGCCGTCCAATTGAGGATGGAGGGCAGTAGTTCGGATCTTGTGTATCCCCAGCAGCTTGCAAACGTTCTGGAACAGTACAGACTCGAAATTCCGGTCCTGGTCGGAATGTAACTCCAGGGGGACTCCAAAACGGCTGAAGCACTCCTTCACCAGAACATCAGCGACAGTACCGGCCTCTTGATTCGGAAGGGCGTACGCTTCGGGCCACTTGGTGAAGTAGTCCATGCACACCAGGATGTATTTATTTCCCGATTCGGTTTCGGGGAATGGTCCAGCGATGTCGATGGCTATCCTTTCAAACGGACTACCGACGTTGTACTGCCGCATCGGAGCTCTACGTCTACCAACCGGTCCGTTTCCTGTAGCGCAGGCTTCGCACCTCCGGCACCACTCTCGGACATCATCTTTGCAGCTCGCCCAGTAGAACCGGTCTCGGACCTTCTGCAACGTCTTCTTCAATCCGAAGTGTCCCCCAGGGGAGCCATCATGCAGGTGGCGCAGAACCTCGGCCACTCTACTCCTTGGGACCATCAATTGTGATCTCGTTGCCCTACCGTCCTCGTCTTCCAAGATTCTGGTCAGGACGTTGTTTTCCAGCTGCAAGGAATCCCATTGCGCCCAATAAGTCTTCAGGCTTCCAGGCTATAACCGTGCATAAGTCGGGGTCGTTCTCCTGGCTGTTCTGCAACTCGTCTAGCTCCCACGAGTCGTCGACTACAGTGGTACGATTGATGAGTACCGCACGACTCTCCAGTGTCGAACAGTGACTGCAGTCCGCAGGGCAGGGCCTCCTAGATAACGCATCGGCGTTGCGGTAGGCTGTGCCAGGTCGATGATTTATTTCAAAGTCGTACTCTTGTAGGAGCTCGATCCACCTAGCCACCTGTCCTTCAGGGTTCTTGAATTGCAGCAGCCATCTTAGAGCAGCATGGTCGATCCTCAGCAAGAATCTTCTTCCATACAGGTATTTATAAAAATGCTCCACGGACTTGACTACTGCCAGAAGCTCCCTCCTGGTTACGCAATAGTTCCGCTCTGGTTTGGACAGGACCTTGCTAAAATATGCCAGGACTTTCTCTTGCCCATCTTGGACCTGGGACAGAACACCACCGATTCCGACATTGCTAGCGTCAGTGTCGAGGATAAACTGGCCTTCCTGACGTGGATAGCAAAGTATAGGTGAACTGGTTAAGGCAGTCTAGAGCGCCTCGAAGGCCTCCGCGCACTCAGCACTCCATTCGAACTGTCGTCCCTCTTCCGTTAGACGGGTTAACGGTTTTGCAATGTTTGTGAAGCCCAGCACAAACCGTCAGTAGTAAGTACAGAGGCCCAGGAAGCTTTGCAGCTCGTGCTTATCCTTCGAGATTGGCCAATCCTAGACTGCCTTCACCTTACTCGGGTCTACTGCTACTCCCTGGCGTGATACGACGTGCCCCAGTTACTGTACCTCCTTCTGGAAGATGTGGCACTTCTTTGGACTTAATCGCAGGTTGGCACCTCGAAGTCTACCGAACAATTCCTCAAGGTTTTTCAGATGCTCGTTGAAGGATTTACCCACCACTATGATGTCGTCCAAGTATATCAGGCAGGTCTGCCAAGATAGACCATTCAGGACGGTGTCCATCAACCTCTCAAACGTGGCGGGGCATTGCACAAACCGAACGGCATGACGGAGAACTGCCAGAGCCCAGTTCCATAGTAAATGCGGCCTTCTCCCTGTCCGCAGGTTCTATTCCGACTTGCGAATAACCGCTCTTCAAGTCTAGCATCGAGAACCATTGAGAACCGGAGAGCGTATCCAGGGTATCATCGATTCGTGTCAGAGGGTAGCTGTCTTTCTTCGTCACATGGTTCAGCTGCCGGGAGTCAACACAGAATCTCGTTGAGCCATCCTTCTTCTTGACAAGCACCACAGGGGAGGTCCATGGGCTGCTGGACGGTTCGATAATCCCTTGGTTTCTCATATCTTGGACAATCTTATCAGCTTCTTCCCGTTTGGCGAGGGGCAACCTTCTTGGATGTTGGCGTATCGGTTGAGCATCCCCAGTATTGATTTTACACCAGATCCTCGATCTTCTTCCGTTGTTGTTGGCTCATGCCCTTGCAAGTAGATATCACGGTGTTCATTAATGCCTTTGGGCAGCCCTTCGCCTTGCTGCCGCTGTCACTAGTAATCGTTCTGACAACGGTGGAGACCGGTGTGCATCTTCCCAGGGTTGTGTTTCTCCTAACGGTTGCCGGTTCCCTGTTGACGTTCATCATTCTTACTGGGACCTTAAGCCCAGTCGTTACTAACGTCTTCCCAACCAGGATACCATGAGTGAGCTCCTTGTCATAATTGGGTTCAATCATGCGTACTACGTTGCCCCGGAGATCGCCATCCAGGTATGCATTCACGACCCTCTCGGTTCGTCCAGGCAGAGTAACATCTTCCGCCAATACCACTCATACTGCGATCTCTTCTCTTGGGTGTAGGGAAAGCTCCTCCCCACCCACGTGCAACACGCCTCGTCCCAGGTCCAAAGTGAACCCACACTTATTCATGACATCCATTCCCAGGATGAACTCGTCCGCAATGTCAGCAATCAGTACCCGATGCTTGAGGGTTTGATTCCCAATCTTCAATGTCAAATCCATTTCCCCATGTGTGGTCACTGCGCTTCCCGTGGCAGTGCGAAGGCGTGTCCTGGTGGGCAGCAGCTGACCCTCGTCTCGTATTACGTCAAACCTGCATGGACTTCGTCGCTCCAGTATCCAACAGCAGAGACCGCACTCTTCCATTTATTTTCCCATCAATGAAGAGACTATCAGGCTGGTGTTGCACGGACGACACATGTATGGGAATCTCCGGGGCATGGCAATCACGAGTCATTTCTCGCCCCTTCTTGTCGACCCGCATTAGTTTTCCGACGGCTCGTCAGACACTCGGGCTCCTTTCTTCGGACAGCGAGCCCTAAGATAACCCATCTCTCCGCAGCTCCAGCAACGAGGCCCCATCTCCCTCGTCTCCTGCCTTATAAGTCGTCGCAACTTGTCCTCCATGGATTCAGGCGCCATCTCTGTAGTGGCGACACCGCGCACACGACCATGTCCTCTGGAGGCAGTCCTTGCCGCTTCAAATTCCAACGCATGGGCTAAGGTCTCTCCCAGTGTCCTATGGCGCCCCAGACGTACCGCTTGCTGAGTATCGGCGTCTTTAATTCCATCTATAAATGTTTGGACGGCTAGCAGCTCTAGGATGTCCTCCAGCGCCGATGGATACGAGAACCGAACCAATCGAGCAACATCGGCCTCCAGTTCTTGCAGAGTCTTCCCCGACTTCTGAACTCTGTTCTTCAACTGGGCACAATGCACATGCTGAAGATCACAATTGCCATAACGCCGCATCCCCTCGCAATGTCAGGATCAGTGCGGTCGCTTTGTCTGCCATTCCCCAACCATTAGCGATGGCTGGGGCTTCAAATTGCTTCAGGTATGTTGACCATGGCGTTTTCCCATCGTAAGATGGCAGTTTCATGTGCAAGCCAGATGTTGCGGGCCTCACTGGGGCAGTATCTTGAGACAGAGCAACCTGAGGGGCAGCAACTTGCGATAAGGTAGGCTGATTCTCTGCAAGAGAAGAAGAAAAGCCAGCAGATTCAAAGGGAGTTGGTTGGCCTTGGCCACTTTGTGACTTGGTAAATCGTTCCTGCAGCTCCAGTATGTCACCCTGAACTCCGGCCATCTTTCTCTCCATTTCTTTCTGAATATCTCTGATTTCCCCTGCCAACTCGTCGTGGCTCGCTTTCAGTTCCTCCTTAAGTTCATCCTTGAGGTCTTCTTGAGTAACTTTCAATTTTTCCTCAAGTTTTTGGACTACTTTTTCTTGTGCGGCTTTCAGCTCTTTCTTAAGATCCTCTTTAAGATCCTTTTGCGTGGCTTTCGATTCTGCTTGCGCTTTTTCTTGCGCGGCTTTCAATTCTTCTTTAAGATCCTTTTGCACGGCTTTCAATTCTTCTTGCGCTTTTTCTGCCTTCTCTTGGCCAACTTGCATAAGCTGGAAAAGTTGGCTTAATTGAGCCTCCATTTTGCCGCTCTGGGATCTCGTTACCGGCATCCACAATACACTTAAATTTATGTATCCGACCTTCGTTTTATCGGCACTTGTTAAACAATTTATTTATTTAATGTTTGTTCAATACTTTTTTTATAGCCCCTGGTATAACCCGACACCTGACGCCACTGTTACGTTTTTACGTTCGGGCTATTTAAAAATTATACGACGCTTCTTGAATTCAACATTTATTTACAACAATTAATTATGGTTATTTACAAATACATGAATTACTTAAACTACGAACTATAGGCACTATACATTTATTTATTTATATGCGCTGGATTAAACATCAATTATTTATTTGGCTATTTACGACTTAAACACTAACGATTTATATGGTTATTTAACTGTTATTTATTTACACTAGGGTTCGTTTATATCAAGCGCGCTTCGCGTCTAAAGTGAACTGATGAGAACTCCGGCGGCCGTGTATTTATATTCGGGTAATTTCCTTCGAGATCCATCTAAATTTCGCTGGACCCTTCTGGGAACCGCATGACGCATTCGCGTGTTAGCCAGCAAGGTCGCGACGTCACGCGTCTGCAGCTGCATTCAAGGGCGCTGACGTCACGCGTCTGTACCTGGGGTCCAAGGTTCCAAAGTCGTTACAATACATTATTCTACTGTAAAAATTCATTGCGGGCTTGTTTTAATTTTTTAATTGAAATAAATAAACAACACTAATTACTTTCGACAACCAAACGTACGACAAATTGATTTTGACAGTTCTAATGTTTACGTTATTTTTGTTTTTAGTAGCAGGTTACTATGAATTTTTCGTAAGTACCTACGGTGTATTGTTGATATAGGTAAACTAAAATCTCTCCTAACTTCTTTAATATTCATTTTAAGACAATAGTGTAAGTATTAAGACTTTTATATCACAAATTCATTTTTTTTCAAGTTTTCGAAAAATATGCAGTTTCATTAAAAAAAATTGTCGATTGTTTTTTTATTAATTGCATATTAATCAGCCCCGAAAACACTACTAGTTTGCTAATTTAACCTACTGTGTAAAATTACTAATAACAAAGATAGCAATGGTGCGCACTTAATTTGAATCCCCCTTATATTTGATGTAACATAATAAACACCATACATTATTACACAACACAGAAGCCAAAAAACACCTCTTTACTAATACTCCAATGAGTCACTGAAGTTGGAAAATTTATTGCAAATACGTAAAATAGAGAGAGCAATAAACCATTTATTTTTGGTAATTATTATTACAATCTTTTAATTTGCCTTGAAGTTGACAGGCAGTTCTTGATCGAAACTATATAATTCATAGTGTAGTAACCCTTGCCATAATTATAAACTTTATAGTTTATTTAAAACCCTACTATTATATCTTAAGCGAGGGTACTATTACATTTATATGCATTAAGTACATACCTTATTTTTAGGGTGCACATTAACTCAATTTGGTGAATTTAGTAGGGAGACGTTTTTATTGAAAAATTTTACTAACACCGCTGTTCAGAGTTGTTCCAAAAGCTTAAATCCTAAGTTTGATCAAAATTAAAAGGCCAAAAATATTTTAATGGGTTTTTAGGTGTCAAGTAATTTGTAACTGCTTTATGTTCAAAATAAAATATTACACACATTTTTTACACCCTGTGTACACATAATCACAAAGACTACAACAAAATCTTTATTTAACCCTAAAATCTTATAAATTAATACATCTATACAAAACAATTATTCAGATTCAACAATATTTTCAACTTCATTTTCTTCTTCGTCTTCTAATTCTTTGTCCCAGTCTTTCATTTTTGCACCCATCATAAAATCGTCTCTTAGTACGCTCCATGTCGGTTCTTCTTTGTTTACTTTACTTCTATTTTGTACAGTTGAACCTTCAGTTAATTGGGGTTTAACTGCTTTTGATTTATCGCCCATCAAAACATTCAAAAACTCTCGCTTATCTATACTCTTCATCACTTTATCTCGCTTCACTTCCAACGGCCCGGCATCCTTAAGCTTGGTATCTATATCCTTTTGCTGCTTTTTCACTGCATTAAACAACTGCACTACACCCTTCGTGGCAATTTTAGACAAAGTTCGTTCACGGTCTTTTTCTAATATATTTGGCTTCACCCTTAGAGTTGGCAACTCCTTTCTCTGAAAGCACAAAATTGAAAAATCACACCAATAGGCTGCAATAACAACACACCTTCTTTCGAACTGGCTGGTCGGCATCCTTTTCGTCCTCTGAATCAGAGGCTTCGACTTGTTCACGCTTGACTTCGCCATCATGTGCCTCCACTTCGTACCCCGCATCTTTAGTTCGTATTTTACGCACATCCGTTAATTTTTTGGCTTTTGATAATACTAATGTCTTTTTGCCTTTGGGCTTGTTGATCTTTAAGATTTTTGCTATCGAGTCTGCCCAGCCAAGATTGCCCGTTGCATCGTTCTGGTCGTCTTCTTGCAAGGCATCATCGTTACTATCTGATTCTTTATTGGATTCGTCGTCTTGCATGGCATCGTCTTTATCGTCTGATTCTTTCTCGGATTCCATATCCTCTTCGTGCGATTGGGATTCTGCCTCGTAGTCTTCATCACTACTACCTGAAAATGCAGTTATTAATAACAGATATTTCCTAAATGGGTAAATTGTATACCTTCGTTTTCAACAATTACTTTACGTTTTGTTGCCATTATCGCCATTATTTTTTAAATCAAATCTCTACATGTGCTTATTTGAGGTTATGATACACTTTTGTTTTTAAATGTTCATTAATGGGAAGTTTTATTTTATTGCGGAGAATTATTTAAAAATATATATACATTAAATCAGAACAGGTTTAAAGTCTATTTATGGCAACAAAAGTTCTGTATCACATACTTAACCTAAAATTTGTCAATCAACATTATTAGATTTGCTTTGACTTCAAATAACAAATCCCAACCAAATGTCAGCGGTATTAAAAATTTTAAAATATTGAATTGGGCGGGAGATTTGATTTTGATACAATGTTAGCATGTCGGCATTATTTTGATTATTTTATTCGTAGAGATTTCAACCAATCAAAAGGCTGGATTTAGTTAAGTTATCACTTATAATACCATGAGTAGTCAAAGTTATGTCGACTATTTTTGCGGTGGTGTCACGAATGTCCATTGCGCTTTGGTATGATTAGGACGAGTGCGCTAGCACGAGTCCTAATCCCAAGCGCAATGGACATGAGTAGTGATACCACCGCAAAAATAATCTACTTAACTTTGACTAAGAATGGTATTCGAGGGACTATTTAATGAACCAAACTACTTTTTCAAATTAGTTTTCAGTAAATCTAGCAACAAACTACGCAATTTCTATAGTAACAGGACACTAATATTGACTTTTTCTAATAAAAATCGCATTTGTTAAAAATAGTCACTTGAATACCTTCTAGGAAGATATATCCGCTGATATTTTTTTGATTGGTCAAGAAACGTCAGAATTCTGGATTGTTATTGGTCACTTTTTGACAGATGACAGGTGAATTGAATAGTCTTATATATATTTCTAAAAGTCCTGACTGACTGACTCATCAACGCCCAGCCCAAACCCTTGGACCTAGAAAGCTGAAATTTTGCACAGAGGTTCCCTTTATGATGTATACAAGGAATAAGGAAGGATATTTCGAAATTCAACCCCTAAAGGGGTAAAATGGCGGTTCCAATTTTGTATGGAAAAATAATATTAAATAGACATTTCGACTTGAAACTTCGTAGGAGTACTCCTAAAAACAAATAAGCAAACACGTATTTCGTGATTTTCCGAAAATCAACCCCTTAGGGGGTGAAATGGGGTAAGTAAGCCTAAAAATCGATATGGGTGTCGTTATTGAGGTTTATTGGGACGTTGATTGCGAAAATGGCATTTATTTTTAAGTCCAAGACGGTGAACATGACATAAGGGAAGAAACGGGACGGGACGGGACTAGACTGGACGGAACGGGACGGACTGGACGGGACGGGACTGTGCGGGACGGGACGGGGCGGGGCGGGACGGAAAGGGAAGGAAAAAGATGGGATGGAAGGGGAGGGGATGGGATGGAAGAGGAGGGGCGGGACGGGACGGGAAGGGACGGGACTGGACGGGAGGGAAAGGGGCGGGACGGGACGGGAACGGTCGAGACGGGGCGGGGCGGGGCGGAACATTATTTAATACACAAATAACGAACCTCGCGCGAACGAAGTCGCGGGTAAAAGCTAGTCTTGTATAATTTCGATTATACAAAATCGATTATACTATAGTAACTTTACTAGGCGACGCAATACATAACTTTTGTCAACTTGATGTTGTTTTCATTTAGATGACTTTCAGCTAGGTTAATTCAAACAAATCGAGCTGCCAATAAAATATTTATTTGTTCCTAATATTAAAATTTACTCACAAAATAATCAAATCGAATACAATGCGTACTTCGAACAGGTTATACGTCTCAAACTTCCTGCACAATAACAAATCGTGTCAGTTTGACAGAATACTCCTCCCGCTGACGCGGTCGGACTATTTAACCTGTCAAACTGACACTCTTTTATTATTGTGCAACAAGTTATCTACATATAACCCGATAATATCGAGGTACTTATAGTATTACTTCTGAATATACAAGTAAGATTATCAAGTTGCCATTATGAATCTCAGTTCTAAACCATCAAAAGAATATTAAATCTACTTTCCGAATTACCTACTTTGCATTCAAAATTAAACACAAATTGGAAATAACCAGATTTTATGTAACGTAAGCGTATGAATAATCTTGGAATCGTTTTGAATTAAACCACTTCGGAAGAAATCGCCAAGATGGAAATTAAAATGAAAACAAAACTTTAGTATCACGGATGGGTTGAGCTTTACAAGCATTTTGTCTTGTATAAAGAATCAAAATGATGAGTATACGTTCGGAGATAGTTACAGTACCACCAAGCACACAAAACCCCGGAAAATATGTGAACTAAATCTAAAATTCCAGTAAGGGGAACTAGAGAACCAATAAAAAGCAAGCTTTGGCAGAGGTAGGTACATTCAAACAAAAAACATAAATGTCACTTGCTATTGCGTCAGATAGAAGTATCTAATTTCCAGGTTTTTAAGTGCTGTTGTTCATTAGTTTAGCTGTTCTTTGCTAATTTTTGTTAGTATTGCTTTTCTTTGTTAGTTCTGTTTGTTATTGTTTACCTATTCGTCGTTTAATTTTGGGCGGCTTGGTTATATAACATTAAATCATAAGTATTAAATGCTTTCTAAAATGTTACCTTAAATTGCAGTTATATATTTATGTAATACTAAATTTCTTTTTACATAGTATTACAATGACCTATGAAGCAATAAAGCTTGTTAGTTATATCATGAGCTTGTGTATTCAGAAGTATAATTGCAAATGTCATAAAGTTTTTTGATGAACAGAAGGCTTTGATATTTCCGGTAGAGCAATCTACAGAACTAGCAACCGCAGCAACTGGGAAATCAACGTCTCTGATAAAGAAAGTTCGTAATTAGTATGCTACAGCAGGTAATACTTAAAAAACAACAATATTATTTCTCAGGATTGCCATTAAAAAAATTAATGCGGGCAATACTTTAGTCCATACTTCTTCCAGGCACTACTCCTTTAACATCTCTGAAAAAGAAGAAACTCACGAGAGACTCTAAAAAATCATTCTGGACGATTTTGATTTGAGAGTTTTGCAAAGAACGGTTCATACAATGTTCACTGTGGAACATGAAGTACCGAGTCTAAATGTATTATTAAACAGAATGAATTAAAAAGTTAACTATACTGGTGGTCAAGCAACTGAGAAAGCCTCTAAAAGAAATAGACTGTCGCGCTTAAGAGTAGCTAGCCGCCACCCCGCAGCCTCGACGTTATTTACTCACACGCAGTCACGGAGGTCCAGAAAGAATACACTTATTCTTTTCATAGGCTTTTTAATAACAACGTCAAAATCTGAATAATAATTGCGTAACTACTGAACAACATCATTACATTTTTTTCTCTACAGCTACTTGCTTCTAAACCGAAAAATGAGGCGTTACCGCTGTTACAAATAACTGTTAGTGTCTCCAACATTCTCCCACCTGAGGAGTGTTTTGAGTGAGCAAAACATTTCTCACAAAGAGATACTACAAAACATATAACGAAACATTGCATAATATAAAGAAACATTACAAACAATACAATACATTACATAATACAAATACATTACAGAAAGCGTCGCGGAATTTTTGGAACACGACCGCACCGTGTCGTTTTCACCTTAGACACTCCCGAACCAACACTATCTTCTACCACAAAATTGGGCTCGAAAAGGGACTCATTATTGCTTTCAACATTCACCGATCCCCTTCCATCATTGCTCGACTGCCCATTCTCCTCCTCGAAATGGAACTCAGGAACGCTGCAACACTCCAATGGGTACAGCCTTTGTAGCGGTCTCAACATCTGCCCTCTAGTGGTCTCAACTCGAACTAAACGTACCTTGCCATCTTTACCCGGTATAATTTCTGAGATTCGTCCAACTGGCCAATTTAAACGTTTGCTATTGTCATTGCCTATAAGAACTAGTTCCCCAACTTTGATTGGACGGTCAGTCTTTTTGTCGCACCGTAGCTTCAATTGTCCGAGATACTCAATACGGAACCTAGTCCGTAGGTCTTCCCGCAATGTCTGAATTTTTCGCACTTTTCGACATAAAGAAGAACTGTCTACTGTGTCACAGTCAGGTAAGCCCCACTCGACTTGATCGCGCAGAAACATCGACGGACTTAAAGCAACTAAGTCTTTAGAGTCCTCAGAAATATAGGTAAGAGGCCTCGCGTTGACCACGGCCTCGCAGTCACAAATAAGGGTCAACAAACTTTCATAGTCCAAACGAGCACGACCTAACACTTTTCGTAACAATCGTTTTAATAACCCTATCAAACGTTCCCAAAACCCTCCCCACCATGGCGCCGTAGGTGGGTTGAAACGCCAACACATGCGATGAACGGACGTCTCACGAGTAATAGTGTTCCAGTCAAGTAGCGATAAGGCATTTTCGGCACCTAAGAAGTTAGTGCCATTGTCACTATAGATCGTTTTAGGCCTTCCCCGTCTCGATACAAATCGACGCAAGACTTGAAGAAAACTCGATGTTGACAAGGATGTCGTTAGTTCTAAATGAACAGCGCGAAAAACGGCACACGTAAAGAGACATATCCACGCCTTATCCCCATTTTTCAAGTACATTGGACCCGCAAAATCGACTCCTGTCACTTCAAAGGCTACCGCGTCGCGCACTCTGTCCACAGGTAACGGTGGTGGGTCGACAATCAGAGGTTTCGCGTCGTACTTCTTGCAAACCACGCATTTTGAAATTACTGACCTAATGGTGCGCCTGCCTCCAAGAATCCAAAACTTCTCCCTCAGCAAACTCAAAAGACCTTGAGTCCCTATATGACATGCTTGGACGTGTGTATACATGATCAAACCGTTAGTCAATGGATGCTTAGATGGCAGAACAATAGGAAAACGGTAGTTTTCGGTATCTTCTCTGTTAGATACCCTGGAATTCAATCGGATTAGGCCATTTTCATCTCTAAAGGGGTTGAGGCCACTTATTTTCTTGTCGCTTTCATCCGAAAAACATTCGCTCTGCACCAATTTGAAAATAAACTTTTCTGAAGCGTTATATTCCTCAGCAGTTAGTTCACCATCTCTTTTGTGGTCCGAATATCTACAGTTGTATGCAAATCGAAAAATCCAAGCAATCATTCGTATAGTTTTGCTGTAGGTGGAAAAATAGTCGAGATGCCAGATACGAGAATTATCAACATTCAGAAAGGCAGTCACTAACTTCTTCTTGCGCTCCACATCAATTTCTTCCTCATCATAGGTTGCATCCACTGACGGCCATGTTTCAGGATTTCCATACAGCCATTTGGGCCCCTCCCACCATTTTGAGTTGAAAAGTTGCTTAGGAGAGCAACCCCGTGACGGCAGGTCTGCCGGATTGTGCACCCCTGGTAAATGTCTCCATTTCTCTGCTGCAGTCAAGCTACGAATTTCGGCTACTCTATTCCATACGAAGATCCCCCATTCTTCTTTTCGTTGAATCCAGCTGAAGACAGTAGTAGAATCCGACCAATACGTAATCGGCATATCCATACTCAGCACCTCCCGTATCTGTGAACCCAGACGAGCTCCAATGGTAGCTGCCATTAATTCCAATCTAGGTATGGACATTCTTTTAATTGGTGTAATCCTAGCCTTGGCCTGCAGCAGTTGTATTTTAACGGTGCCCTCGGTTTCTGCTCTCAAAAAGACAACAGATGCGTATGCTGACTTACTCGCGTCACAGAATATGTGTAGACTAAGCTTCTGTTCTTTACCTTGCTCAACATTTAACCATCTTGGAATCTCAATTTTGAAAAGAAAGGGTAGTTCGGATTTCCAGTTCTCAAATATTCGCTGGCTCTCGATTTTTACTTCCATATCCCAGCCGATCTTCTCTTGCCACATCTCTTGTAGCAATATTTTAGGACAGAGCGTAGCGGGACTGGTAACCCCTATTGGATCAAATATTCGTTGCGCCAACGAAAGTATAACCCTTTTTGTTATTACCTCAGATTCACCTTCCTGCACGGGACTCAAAGCGAGCGTATCGACTGTCTTGTTCCAATTCAAACCCAAGAGTGGGAGAGTTGTGTTTCCATTATTGTTTTGGCCAGTAAACTCCCACCCTCTCAAATCGAACTTTGCTTCTGCCATTAACTTGGTAGCCTGTGATATAAAATCTTCTAATGTTTCTGTGTTTGGTAAACTGGTTACACAGTTGTCTACATAGAAACCTTTCACTAACATTTCGATCGTCTGTTTGGAATAGTAACTATCTTCTTCGCATTTCTCTAAACATATTTTGAGGTGATGTTCAATTGTCGCCCCTAGAAGAAATGGGCTGGCGTTCACTCCAAAAACGACCCTTTTATGTCGAAAAATGATTTTTTCTCCATCTGCCGTTTTCCACATAAATCGAAGAAAATCTCTATCATTTGGATTTAAACCAATTTGTAGGAACGCTTTCTTAATATCTGAAGTTACCCCAATTCTGTGTTTTCTAAATCGCAAAAGAATTGTAGGTATTTGTTCAATCAAGTTGATTCCCTTTTCCAAACAATCATTGAGAGACGGTTTACCCTTTTCTTTTACCGACGCGTCGAACACAGGACGTATTTTGGTTGTAGCACTAGACTCCTTGATTACTGGGCGATGTGGCAAATAATGTGCTGGACGATCCAATTCTTCAGCAGGAACTTCTTCAATGACATCGTCTTGTATCCATTCCGAGAAAACTTCATTATATTTCTCCCAATAATTTGAGTTCTGCAATCTATTCTCTGTGGATTTCAGTCTATTCTCAGCCAATGCACGGTTTGATGGTAATGGGGGGTGTCCCTCTAACCAGGGTAATCTGACTTCATACCTCCCTTCTTTGGTGACGCAAACAGTTTCTTCAAACAGCTGCTTTGCTGCTAGTTCAAGTTCAGCTTTGGTTTTCCTTTCACCTGGATCTGTAATCCCAAGGATATCCAATTGCCATAATGCTGTGATAGAAGCATCTTTATTCAGCATGTTTGCCACTACCATGGTTGTACTATGAGATTGCCTACCATTGGGAATTTTCCCCATTAAAACCCATCCCAGTAGGGTTTCAATTGCTGTTAGACCACATCGAAGGACGTGTCTTCTCCCAGTTAATATTTTCCCAGCTATATCTGCTCCGATAAGTAGGTCTATTGGTTGGCGTCCTCTTTTATCGGTTAAGCGAACATTAACTTTTTGTAGCTCCTTCGACCAAATACCAGCAACAACTGATGGAATGTCATTACAGATGACAGGTTGGTCCAGTGCTTCAAATCTGCAAGCAAATTTACCGTCCAAACTCATGAGTCTAACGTCATATCATGCATGTCGTTGCTCTGCCGTTTGAGCACCGCCGAACAAGACGTGAACTATTGTTTCTGTTCGTTTAGGCTGATAATGTAACTCTTCAGCTACACTTTTTAAAACATAAGAACGCTGTGATCCCGTATCAATAATCACTCGGACATCTCGTTCCCCGCTTTCGCTACGCATTCTGACAATCAACGTTTGCAAAAATACATGAGCGTCCGTACAATTCGCTAAACCAGTTTCTGTAGCAAAGTCACTTTGAACTTCAGATTGCTTTTCTGTTGTAACCCGTTTATCACTTTCTTTCGGTTTATCTTTTAAGTCCGGACACAAAAGTATAATGTGTTGTCTTCCGCATACCATGCAGCGTAACCGTTCGCGGCACCTACGACTAGAATGGCCAACCTTCGCACATCGAAAACATGCCTTTTTCTTCATGAGCGTACTCTTCTTTTCTTCCCAGGAAAGTTTTTGAGCTTTGAAACACTTTTCTGTGTTGTGATTACCTTCACAAAATATACATGTTATGGGAACACTGTTATTCATCAACCCTGCAGCTGTGGGGATGCCCTGATCAACAGTCCTGCGTTTGTTGGCCTTCTGCTTGCCGTCGTGTGAACCTAAGCCAAAACCTTCTACTGCAAGTGAAATGCGTTCTGCGCCTTCTACCTCTGCTTTCAAGAAATTCATGAGGCGGTCCAGTCTATTCTTAAGAGTAGCATCGGGCTTCTCGCAAAAATTCGTGGATCTTTGCCAGACTCGCAAGAGTTCTTCTGGTAGGCATGATTCTACTAACGGATACAACATTGCAGAGCACGTATCTGTATTTATGCCCAATGTCTCCAAGGATCGGAGTTGCGTTTCTATTTTGTCGTACAATGTAGCAATGCCGTACTTTGATTGGTTATGCATAGCATTATTTAGAACTAATTTTAAAAGTTCTCTCACATATACCTCAACAAGGAGATCCTCCCTTCCAAAGCGAGATTTTAGACTATCGATCACCTTCTCATAGTTGTCTGCCGTGGCTGGAAAGCTTTCGACCAAGTCCTGGGCCCTCGTGTTCGAGGTAATGGCCAGTCGCAGGTACTGAAATTTGTCATCGGGGTCGAGATCGGTGGCTTCATGTATCTTCTTGAACTGGCTCCAGAAAGGCAACCAGTCTCGTACTTCTCCCCCGAACTTCACCAGCTCAATTTTTGGCAAACGCAGCTTGTGTGCACCAGACGCTCCTTGGATGGCTACACTTGCAGCTCTCAGAGCCCTTTCTGATGACACTTCACTCTTCTCAAATGCTATTTTGTTGTACCGGATTCTTAGCTGTGCAGCTCGAACTGCATACTCGTCACAGCTATTCATTTCAGCGGCTAAATCTTCTTCACTAGCATTTTCTGACAGCATGAGGCTAAATACTTCATTGTCAACTACCTTTAAAGCCTCTGCCTTCTGTTGCAAAAGCTCCTGCAAGGATTGCGCTTCGATAATGTCCACTTGCGCGGTTCCTAACACCTGCTGTAGTTGATTTGCAACACGGGTAAATGCGGCCCGCAAAACCGCACGGCGTTTCTTCTCTGCGTCCATCTCGACAATCACAGATTTGCCTTCACCCTGCACCAAGCTCGCTGTGCGCTGGTAAACGATAGCACAACACAAACGAACTCCAAGCAGTCTTCCGCTCCCTGCAATGTCCTGTCACGGTCGCCAATTAAATGTCGCGCTTAAGAGTAGCTAGCCGCCACCCCGCAGCCTCGACGTTATTTACTCACACGCAGTCACGGAGGTCCAGAAAGAATACACTTATTCTTTTCATAGGCTTTTTAATAACAACGTCAAAATCTGAATAATAATTGCGTAACTACTGAACAACATCATTACATTTTTTTCTCTACAGCTACTTGCTTCTAAACCGAAAAATGAGGCGTTACCGCTGTTACAAATAACTGTTAGTGTCTCCAACATAGACTGTCATTATAAAATATATTGGACAATAAAAAATTTCTCATGGAAAGGAGTGACATTGTAGCGTGGCGTTATAAGTATTTAAGAAAAATAAATGAAAACGAAGAACTAGGTACGAACAAAAACCTGTAACGTTCCTAGACTAAACATATATTCATCCTAATTACGGAGCAGGAAAATACTAACAGTCAGATGATGAACCAGGGGTTTAGAAAAGTTACATTTAAATGACTCTTTAGTCGGGACTTTGGCAATCGGTTCATTGCAAACGAGAATCGATTACAAGCAAGTCCATTATAAGACGAATATACCAGCGTACATACAATGGATGACAATAAATTTAGGCCGGCCTGTCATTGTTTGGCACTGGAGCCGTTCAAGGTCATTCAAATCGGTATTTTGACATCAAAGGAACCGACGCTGAGTGTCTCTACTTGTTCGATTTATGTACGCTGAATATACTGTATTTGGGTCAGCATTCTTTCTTTCTTCAGCTTTTCTTGGCTCTGATAATCTTAATGTCTGTTTCCTTTGTTTAAAAACTTTGTATTTTTTGCATTATGCTGTCGTATAATTGATAATTTATTATCATAAAAGTATGGATTGCATTCTTAGTTGTTCTATGAACTATTATTTTTGTTACAATTAATTTATTTAAAAAGCAGTTGTTTAGTAACTTAAATACTGTTGTATGTACAAGACCTCCGATGGTTTTTAAAACAAAAATTTTAAATTTCCCGCGTTTACGAATCTTATAATTTTCTTAGTGTGTAATTATCAAGCGGAGCTAGCGCTAGCCTCCCCTACCCGGGGTTTTTGTGTGCTTGGTGGCACTGTTAGAAGTGCAACTTTTTATTCAAAAGTGTGAAGGGTTATTAAACGAGGCGCAGCGTGAAAAATAAGCACGCTAACACGAGTTGTCTATAAGATTTTTTAGAATTTCACTGAATATTCAAATCCAAGCCTAATTTCATCTAGTGAAATTTCAAACCAAAGCAATCTTGAACAAGCGCTTGTGGAACCATATACAAGCTATCAAATGATGAGTGAATTAAAAAATGCAGCCATAAATGATACAAATTGTTCTAATTGTTCTATTAATATTCACATTAATAAATAATATGGTTCTAAAATCTTTCATTCCTAAATGAAAAGCAGTGTCACTTTTCTTCACTCCACTGAATTAATTTAAAAAAGCCTACCTTTTTTAATGAAATTTAAAAAATATATATTTTCTCCCTTTCGGAGAAAATGTTGGGTGACTATAAAATTGCTTCAAAAGTGATTGCTTTTTCTCTGGCTGATCTAAAAATGTGTAACCAGTCACCTGGAAGATCCTTATCATTATCCATTCAAAATAAGAAATGACATTTATAATTTTAAAGTTATTAATGTGGAGAAAATTAATGTCAAAAAGAATTTGAAATTATGTGAAATTTTAAGAATGCATGATTTTAATTATTTTTTGAAGAATAAAAAATCACGAGTCGTAAACATGTTTATTAATAAGTTAAAAGTTTAAAACACAAAACGTTTCGCAATTTTAGGTTGCTTCATCAGTTGTACAAATTAGAAAATATTGAGAATACTGGAATACATTTCTGAAAGGAGCAAAATAAATCGGATTAGCAAATACATCTATCTCCTGCAAAAAACCTGTATACTTACATAAAATTATATTGTAGGGTAGTACTTAGAAGAGTTTGTTGAAGGTATTATATTATTGTAATAAATTATTTGTAAAACACTTTAAAACTCATAAAACATTGTTTAGTTACGCTGGTGACGAAGACAAATTTACAAATTAAAAGATTAATTAAAAACGGTAGCACATGTAGATCAAAAACAGCCCCTTGTAAGGGTTAATACTGATATATGGAAATATTAAGCTATTCATTTCGCTTGGTATGAGAGTGCAGGAATGCGACAAATAGTTGAAATTTTGATAAAGGCATGCAAGGTTGTTTCCTAAAAATGCTATCGCGCTGCGCAGTCGGTTTGCAAATATATAGTATGTTAATAATTTAGACAGAGTTGTATTAAGGTTAAAATTTTTGAGATTTGAAAATTAATAATAGAAGGAAATAAGAATTAAAATCCAAAAGTTGATTATAAATTTGAGAAATGCAACACACGATATAATTTATTTGAATAAGTTGTGGTAAATAGAGCTTAAATTGTCAATGTCAGTTTTGTAATTAATGGTAGTAGGGCTTTTTTGTATTTCAATCATTTCCAGACAAAGGCGTTTTTTTTAAATTGCTCTCTCTATTTTCATACTTTCAATTTTAATACACCCACTGTCTTGCATAGAGAGAGCAATTTAAAAAAACGCCTTTGCCCGGAAATGATTGAAATACAAAAAAGCCCTACTACCATTATATACAAAACTGACACTGACAATTTAAGCTCTATTTACCACAACTTATTCAAATAAATTATATCGTGTGTTGCATTTCTCAAATTTATAATCAACTTTTGGATTTTAACTCTTATTTCCTTCTATTATTAATTTTCAAATCTCAAAAATTTTAACCTTAATACAACTCTGTCTAAATTATTAACATACTACGAGGATGTATCAAAATTTAAGTTGCACACCCCCATAAAAAACGTACTGTAAGGGTATAAAAAATGAATAGTATATTTTTTGAAATACACATCCTTATACTATTTTTCTACATAGTCACCTAATTTTTCTATAAATTTTTCTGAACGTGACACTAATTTTTGAATACCAAGACAATAGAATTCTCCTCCAATTTTGCCGAGCCATTTTTCTACGTATTCTTTGACCTCGTTGTCGTTCACGAAACGCTTTCCTCCGAGCTCCTTCTTCATTCTAGGGAACAAGTGGTAATCGCAGGGTGCTAAATCCGGGCTATAAGGTGGGTGTTGCCACACTTCCCACTTAAATTTCCGAAGAAGCTCCTGCGTAACGGCGGCCTTGTGGGGAGTTGCGTTGTCATGCAACAATATGACTCCTGCACTCAGATTTCCAGGTCTGCGCTCCGTAATAGCTTTTCTTAAGTTTTTTAAGGTCTGGCAGTACGTTTCACCCTGCGCTCTATTTGAATCCATTCTTCAATGCGCGAAATGTGATCGGGAGTTGTGGAAGTCGATTTTCTGCCTCTGCCTTCTTGAATTGTCAGATCAGTACACCCTTCGTCGAACTGTTTACACCACTTCCTGATTGCCTCTCGACTCATTGCATTATTTTCATAGACGGCTGACACTTCACGATGGATTTTAGTTGGATTTAAGTTCTTAGCCCACAAAAATTGCACGGTTCCGCGAACTTCTAATTTGGAGTACGAATCAAGCTGCCACGCCATTGTGAATGACAGTTACGTTCAAATTACGAATTGTAAGTGTTTGAAACTTTGCTAACAGGTAGAAGACAAAGCATGCCAGAGCACCTCTAAGTCGCCATGTTGCTTCTATAAAACTACGGTAGGTAGCGCTGAGTGCAACTTAAATTTTGATACACCCTCGTATATATTTGCAAACCGACTGCGCAGCGCGATAACATTTTTAGGAAACAACCTTGCATGCCTTTATCCAAATTTCAACTATTTGTCGCATTCCTGGACTCTCATACCAAGCGAAATGAATAGCTTAATATTTCCATATATCAGTATTAACCCTTACAAGGGGCTGTTTTTGATCTACATGTGCTACCGTTTTTAATTAATTTTTTAATTTGTAAATTTGTCTTCGTCACCAGCGTAACTAAACAATGTTTTATGAGTTTTAAAGTGTTTTACAAATAATTTATTACAATAATATAATACCTTCAACAAACTCTTCTAAGTACTACCCTACAATATAATTTTATGTAAGTATACAGGTTTTTTGCAGGAGATAGATGTATTTGCTAATCCGATTTATTTTTCTCCTTTCAGAAATGTATTCCAGTATTCTCAATATTTTCTAATTTGTACAACTGATGAAGCAACCTAAAATTGCGAAACGTTTTGTGTTTTAAACTTTTAACTTATTAATAAACATGTTTACGACTTGTGATTTTTTATTCTTCAAAAAATAATTAAAATCATGCATTCTTGAAATTTCACATAATTTCAAATTCTTTTTGACATTAATTTTCTCCACATTAATAACTTATCATTATCGCATTCTATGTAAGAGTGCCCTTGTCATTTGACTACAGTCACATTACTTTTAAAAGTGGATAACTGATGCACATAACAAAACATTAAGTATTGAATTAGGAGATAAGTCAGCTATAATTTGTAATTGGTAAGTTACGAGTTCATTTTTTAAAAACGTGTGTTTTTAAAAAAATGGAGCAGTATTAGTCAGTACACAATTCATTAAAATTTATTAAATGGTTACATTTCGCAGATTTAAATCTGCTTCATCAGACATGTTAAAATAATTTAAAAACTACAAAAGTACATAAGTGGGGTAAATCTTTTTAAACGCCAGTAGTTTTTTGAATTCGGTATAAAATTTATGTATTACTTCCATTAAAACATTTTTTTAACTTGTTATCAAAGAGCATATTGCTCTTTGCTCTTTGATGTTATGTAGTATTTTATAAAATTGTGAATATAATTGTTATGAGACATCAACAATGGTTGAAAGTGTGGAAAATTTGAAATAATCATTTCTGATAGAACTTAATGATTTTTAAAAATTTTAGTAGAATTTTCTTAATTTATTAAGAAATTTTTTAACTATGATGTAAAAAATTACTGGCGGTTTTAATTCCAATATTTGTTTTGAGGTTATGATTTATAATAAGGAACATTTAGAAGACTACTGGTCTAGTTTGTGCGTAAAATTGTTGAAATTAGCCCAATTTTCAGTGTTGGGATTAGAGAGTGTAATAACCTCTTCGGTATTATAGCAATTTTCAGTCATTTGTTTGAAACCTTGCGAGAATACATAAATGTTATACCGAATTCAAAAAATTACTGACTGTTAAACAGATTCACCCTACTTAAGTACTTATTGTAGTTTTTAAATTATTTTAATATGTCTGTTGAAACAGATTTAAATCTGCGAAACGTAACCATTTAATAAATTTTAATGAATTGTGTACTGACTAATACTGCTTCTCAATTTTTTTAAAGCACACTTTTTTTTTTAAATTAACTCAGTAACTTCCTAATTACAAATTATATCTGACTTATCTCCTAATTCAATAATTAATATTTAAACAGCTGTTTTCTAAATTAAAATATTACAAAAAATACTTTTTATTTTAACCACTACAAACATCGCAAAATATTTCCAAACGCTTTACAACGGAAATAAGAAAATTTTAAACGATATTGTGTACAGGGAAACAAACTGTAAGTATTCCTAGCTTTTCATCCAATAGCCTCAGGATATGATTAAAAGGTACTTTAAGCTGTTTCACAACAGAATATTAAAGGAGTAGGTATACTTATAACTGTCCCTTATGCTAAACATAAATGGTAGTATGAATAGTCCATGGATATTCCTTCAAAATTCCAAACTAGAACAGTAACACTAGACTAGTTTGCAGTGTAGCTCGTTTGCTATTGTAAAATTGTTGAGCTTTTACCTTGTACAATTTGTCCAGGAATAAAACAAAAAGTACGAATATAAACAAGTAGTAGTCAAAGTTGGCGCAACAGAAACAATAAAAATGTTAAAGACCCATGAAACCCATTGTAGGAAACAGCCTCAGGGAAACAAAAAATGGGAATGGTGGTAAATGAAAAGAATCTCAAAGTAAAGCGAGTTTACTTGGAAAACTTGACATAAAAAGAATTAAAGACAGAAAAGAGAATTATGAAGGTAGCAAAGCAACAACAACACAGAAAACTAGATTGATAATGTGTTAATTACATAAAATAGGGAAAGATGAATAGAAGATGTTAGATCCTTTGGAAAAGCAAGCGTAGATGCAGAACATATTCTAGTGATAGCAAAGCTAAACTCATAGGTCATTATAAACGATAGCTAAAGAAAAGAAAATAGACTAAACTAGAAGAAAATATAATTCAGAAAAGCGAAAAACAGAAAAAACAAACGACGGAACGTGTACACCATTGATTCAAAGCTACAATGGAACCAATAGTAGTAGAATATAAAAAAATAGAAAAAATATAACAGATACCACGAAAGAAGTGATAAGAGAGCATTCTTGGTTTTCCAGGTGAAAAACGCTGTCAGAATTTGTTGCTGAGCAGTGTTGCCAGATCTTTTCTGCGTAAGTCGCCAATGCGGTCATCAGATGTCGCCAAATTTATTAAAAGTCGCGGCCCAGGGAATAACTTAATAATAATAACGCATTTTTTTAAAGAATGTTTATTACTTGATTACACTACACATTTTCTTCACAAAACTTAAATATTTTATCAAGTTCAAGGAAATGACCACGGTAGTCGGTGGTTAAATAATTAATCACCAAATTTGCGACTTGCGACTTTGTAGCAAATCGTGTCGCACAAACTGCTTTAAATCCACCAAGTTTGTGATAAACCCCGGAATCTGGCAACACTGTTGCTGAGTATAATTTATCCTTCTTCGTGATGGATCATCTACTAAAATTAATTGGTATTGTTTTGATCACGTAGCCTATGGTTTTGTTTTTGGGCTGCGATCCAACAAAATGTAATTTATTAAAAATATCTTGAAATATTCACACGGATTTTGATTTAGTGCTTTACATACAAGAAATTACTTACGTACAACTCTGCGACGTTATATACCTCGATAAATTGTGACCCCGACGTAATTTGACTTCTATGCAAGGGTCGATAAGTAACCGAGCACGAGGGGTTGCTGCATGTACCGAACCAGCGTGTGTCATGGATGAACGTGAGCAGCAGGAGCAGGTTGCGGTTGCAAGTGCGGAAGTGGCCGTGAATAGAAGTTGCGCCAGAATAAGGCGGCGATGCATTTTTGCACGAAAATGTACATGAGTGACATGCAGGTACAACATTAGCCTCGCCGAAGAAAGGGTGCAATGCCTGAGCTTCGGCAGACGTGCGTAACTGCATGCGGGAAAGAAAAAGTTGCGCCAGAACGAAGTGGCGGTGCATAATTGCACGGAAACGTAGGTGCTTGACGTGCAGATTTACAACAGAACCGCTATAACAAGGCGACCATACCTGAAAATGTAAGTGCATGAAGATGGAATTAAATTGGTGCCAGAAGAAAGCGATGCATATTTACATGTAAATGTGCATGCTTTGCATACAGGTCCAATAGTTAATGCACCAAAGAAAGATGGCGATGTGTGGACTGCATACAAGGAAAAAATGGAGCACGTGTTTGGCCAGCGTAGGCCATGGATGTGCAGAATCAATGAAAGCATGCTGCGGAAACAGATGTTGCACGCATGCGGTCAACATATGCCGTGGATGCGCCCGAGCAACAGTTGCAGACTGCGGAAGTAACCGCTGCATGCACTCGACTAACGCAGGCCATAAATGCTTGTGAGCGACGAGAGTAGGTTGCGGACGCCGGACGGACTCGGTCACCATGGGCCATGGATGTGCACGAGAAACGAAAGCAAAAGAAGACTGTGCAAGTTTGCATGCCAATAGGTAGATTGTACATGCAAGATAGTTGCAGTTTTGCTACAGTGAATTTTGGAAAAATTTACCTTTGAGATTATACGATACGAGTGATATTGTTATAGTTAATAACAGAGTTTACATATATTTTGAAACTTGGGTGATGCAAGTGAATGTTTTGAGGAGACTGCAAGACCATTGATCGTTATTAAATAGGAATATAGTTTATTGCGCTTGGTTGTATTATTTGCGACATGTGTGCACACACTAGGTTACCTTGAAGGCGCAGTATCGCGAGCGTTGTGAAATATCAACGCGTTCCTGTCAGTTTGGAAAAAACTATTATTTGAATATGAAAAACGCAGAGAATTTTGTAGAGACTGTTAAGTAACGGTAGGAGAGTTTTAAAGAAGGTTCCGTGGAAGTGCCAGAAATGATCTATTAATGATTATTATACTATAATTGTGGTAAAATGAAATGCAAGTGACATTTAGGGGCTGATAAATGAGCGTTGTTGCACTTATATTTTTAGTTAGAAGGGTTGGTACTGCTTACTGCAGCAGATGAGTGTGTCCAGCTGGCTTCTGCTCTTTGTAGATCGCGTTTCAACTGGGCAAATCATAGCAGACGATGTAGCTCATTGCCGACGGTTGCTTACACTCGTTGAAAAAGGTTTTCTGACGAACTTGGCTCTCCAAGGTGCATTAGATTGCAGATGGTCCAGTTTGACGGTCGAGACCATCATTTATTAAGGTGGGTGTTAAGGAAGGGGACGGAAAAATTTCTAGGGGTGAATCCTTGGCCCAAAATATAATGATTTAACTTAACTTACCTATATACAAAGTTGCTTAATTTAGCCGCTAGAAGACTTTAAAAATTATTAGCTTTGTTAAATGTTTTTATCGGTTGCAGGATATTAATCCCTTGTTTACATATACAAAAGTAGGCTGGTAACTAAATCATAACTGATCTGTACGGTAATAGTCCATTACCGTACATAGCAACCATAACCATACAGCAACCGATAAACTATTGAACAAATCACGGATGTTATGAATCATAACATTCCTAGATATGTTAATAGCTATAACCCCCTATATAATCACTATAATTTTTTTTCTGGATAGTTACTTTAATTTAGAAGCTATTCATTTCCTCTCTTACAAAATTTTAGTTGGGTAAACGGTTTAGCCACAAAATATATTTTCTAAATACTTACGAGCCTAGTGTTAAGTTACAATTACAGATTCAGGCTTGTAGGGATTTAGAAAATATTTTTGTGGCTAAACCGTTTACCCAACTAAAATTTTGTAAGAGAGGAAATAGCTTCTCAATGAAAGTAACTATCCAGATCCAAATTGGTAGTGATTATACAGGTGGTTAAAAAAGTATGGATGGATAATTAATTGTGGCAAAGTTTTTAAACACCCTGTAATTTTCGAAATTAAGGTTTATTCCACAAAAAGCTGTAGATTTTTCGACTTATTTGAAAAAATAAAAAAAAGCTAATCATCTTTAAAGTCCTCTAGCGGGTAAACTAAGCAACTTTGTATATAGGTAAGTTAAGTTAAATCATCATATTTTGGGCCAAGGATTCACCCCTAGAAATGTTTCGGTCGACTTCCATAACACCCTGTATATAAAGCACTCAATTAAAATGCGTCTGTATATTTCAATATCATACCTCTATAATAAAGTACAACACTACATACTGTGTTAAACTGGCAAAAGTACTAAGGCTTCATTCAACGGTTCTCTATTTTCGGGTTTTTGTAAACAAACTTCCCATTACTTTTAATAGGGATATTATCACAGAAAACAATTACTTATTATGCCTATTGGTTGCGTTTTCTAAAACTAGGAACACAAGTACATTTCATTTAATACTAAAGAGGTTTTATCGCTGCATTTCGGAATGAGCCCAAACGAGTGATAAAACACCCTTAGAAATCAATTTTCCGTGGCCGCAGCACGATGCAAGTTCGGGTGGCATTCATGGCAGAAAGATCTGCGTGCATATCACACTACCGCGCCAAACTTTAAATGCGGCATGCGCCGCGGGCCACAGCTAGTATTTTTAATAACTTGTTTATATTTTGTTGGAGCATAGCCTTAATAACTATAGCATAGACTACGTGATCACAACAGAACCGTCTATCATGACTCAAAATTTGCACAAACGGCAAATTCGGTAAGGAGTAAAACGGAACATCTTCATCCACCGCCGGTAATATTTGTTTTCATAGTTAATGTACAATCCAACTTTTTTATTTGTATTTTCTTATGCGTTAGATTTAAGTAATGTATTATAGTATTATAAATGTTCACAAATCCGGTCCCGCACTGGAAGTGTATTGTAGATTTTAATTTTTGGAGGAAGGAAAATTTAAACTTCTAAGCACATTTCTTTGACGCATTCAAGTTCAGAAGTACGTTGTGCAAATTTGTCCAAAAGCGAATTAAATAAAAGCAGGCTAAATAAGCCTGCAGTAAATCATTTGCTGCACACAGTGCAGCGAGCAAGCGTTTGTAATTACGTTAAAGCATTTTGGGTTTACCGGTGAGTACACAATTTTGTGCCATATTTTAAGGTACTATACCTACCAGAAAAAACTAGAACAACGTTTTTTAGTTGTGTGAATCTGAATGCTTAATTAGCAACTGGGATGTGAATAACTTTAAAATTATTTAAAAAGGTCACTGTCAATCATGCGTAAAGTAAGTTCAGTTTCAAAAAATAAGATTAATTCTTGCTTAGAACAAAGTGTAACTATTCAGCAAATTCCACATTTCTTTAGTTTTATAATTGTTTTGTATTGTAGCTATTGATATTAAAATTTGATATGACATGTTAATAATTCTAACCTGTCATATAACTGGTAAGCTCATTTACTGCCGGTCTTATAAAGGCTACTAATCTGACGTTAACTTTAATTAGCTGTTAAAATAAACAAAAGCGCATCAAAATTTGTTTACTAATGAATAAAATGTCATAAGCACTGACGTTTTGATGCGCTTTTGTTTATTTTAACAGCGAATTAAAGTTAACGTCAGATTAGTGGCCTTTATAAGGGCCGGTTGCAGAAAGCAATGTTAAAAGTCTGGTGTTAGCTAACATCGCGTCAAAGTGAACAAAATCGCATCAAATTTTGTTTACTAATGTATTAGTTACCATAAAGATTTGAGATTTGATTCGTTTTTGTTCACTTTGACGCGATGTTAGCTAACACCAGACTTAACATTGCTTTCTGCAACCGGCCCTAAGACCGGCAGTTAATCAACTAAAATAACAAAAATGCATGTTACCCCCAGTTAATCGCCCACATTTATTTAGCGTTTAAAAAACAAAGAACACAATCGCTTGATCTTTATTTGATTTTTAGAAAAACACCTTTTGTATTAGGTTGGTTAAATATAAAAACCCTAGAATCTATATAGTTATTTTTTCAGGATATAGTGCAGTACAGTACAAAGTATGAATTTTCCCATGGTGTAAAGAATACAAAATGAAACGTTCCCGGAGATCCGCAGTCGTTCAGAAAATAGAGGAAAGATGTTAACGAATCCCCAATGGGCCTAGTCAGGAAATCCATCATTGCTGCGATCGTATATTGTTGCTGACACTGTCAGTTATGTAAAATTCGAGGTTAGATTTTTCGTCAGTCTGACACCAACCTAACCTCGAATTTGTCATAGACAGCGTTCTCAACAATACACTTCAGTGCTACTATTCGTTCCCTTTGTGGGCCCATTCCTTATTGGTTGAATTTTAGGCTAAGCCCACAAGCATCCATTCTGCGGAACGTTACACCAGCGTATATACATCAAACACTTATGCCAAATGTTGAAACAAGTCCAGAGTGCCTGGGACAAGGACTGGTGGGGGGGGGGGGTATTTCTAAGCTTGACTATCAGATGGCAACATAAAGTTCTACCAGTTAGAGCCAGTTACTGGCTCTGCTACCAATCATGATGTGACCAGAGCCAGTAGATATAGGGAGTACAGCCATTCTTTGATCCGTGAAAATGCTGCCTACGCCGCCATTTTGGTTCCCATCAGCAATACCTGATGAGTTATGTCCAAAATTTGACACAAACTGACACAAAACCTAACCTGCTAACCTCCAATTTGACATAGACTTACAGTCTTGCCAATTTTAAGTAAAATTTTGGGTTGCCAACAAACGTCACGTTGACGTAATTGTGCTACAAATCTCAAAGTGACGCATATGTCAGAGGAATAAACATATCGGACGTGGCGGTACTCTCCTACATACAATGGCTCTGGATGTGACTAGAGACCCTGTATATTAAGTAATAATGTACAGGGTCTCTAGATGTGACCAGAATCAGTAGATATAGGAGAGTACCGCCACGTCCGCCATGTTTGTTCCTCTGTCATATGCGTCACTTTGAGGTTAGTAACACAATTCCGTCAATGTGACATTTATTGGCAATCCGAAATTTTACTTAAAATTGGCAAGACTGTAAGTCTATGTCAAATTCGAGGTTAGCAGCTTAGGTTTTGTTTGTTATTTGACACAGACTGACGCAAAACATAACCTGCTAACCTCCAATTTGACATAGACTTACAGTCTTGCCAATTTCAAGTAAAATTTTAGACATAACTAGATCAGTTATTACTGATGGGAACAAAAATGGCGGCGATGGCGGTATTTTCACGGATCAAAGAATGGCGGTACTCTCCTATATCTACTGACTCTGGATGTGACAAAGTAGTAGCGCTATCTGTTAGTACTATCGGAAAGTACCCCCCCCCCCCCAGAAGCCGTTCAAGGTCATCCATATCGGAAATTTGACATCAAAGGAACCGACAGTGAGTGTCTCTACTTGTTTGATTTATGTACGCTGGTTACACCTTGTATACTATGCAACGTGACTCTTCCCTGATTATAACATTTATTTATTTCAAAATAAAATTCCAATTCAAATTGTTTTATTATTTCTATCTAGTTTTAAAGGCTAATTTTTATTATTTGTGGAAACTATGAAAACTACAAATTCGTTAACGCCAGGTATGAGAACACATACTGAACGATCTTACGAAAAAAATCACAGGAACTGACAAACTTGACAGTTAACAAATACTTAACCTTAAAATTGCAATTCTCACCAACTTTCCCACTACACGGCGTTGCTGATAGTAATTATCGAGAAGAATGCTACGTTGGTGGTTTAAAAAAATACGAGGTGGCAACACTCGTTGGCGTAGTCGTTTGTTTTGATTTAATTTTGAAGTGTATCATATTCATATATCTATATAGTACTGCGTAGTAAAATGTTAAAGTGTTGTCAAATTACAATTTTCAAGGGTAATACCACAAAAGGTGAAAATGTTTCGAGATGTTTTCGTTCACACGTAAATTATTGCGTTTAAATTTATCGAAACCAAAACAGCGTTAAAAATTCCGCGAGCCCGCAGGTCGAGTGGAACTTAACCAGTTTTGTTAAGAGAAATTTGCAATAATTTTTATGTACCTAAACGAAAAAAAACCTCTTCAAAAATTTTAGCTTGAGTAGTATTTGGAAAAAAAGATTATTCAACAATATAAATACGACTTCGATTTTATTGTGTTCGACGGCAAAGTTTTTTAACGTTTACCACTATTGATTTAAAACTGAAGCTTCCAAAATAATTATTATTCACTTTCATAACGACGCTGATGTGCAAACTTCACATTGACGCTTTGACGAAATGCCAGTCAAAGGCTACTCACTAAATTGAATTCATTAAACCAATAGTGATCGCGTGAAAACACTGCGACATTAGAGTGTTTTCAAATACAATCAATTGTGATTGGCCGTTTCTGACAAATTGACCAATTTCATTGGTTCGTTCATTATAGTGTTGAAGAATTCACGATATACACTATTGTTAGTTCCACTGACATTAATTTGATTACGGCGACATGTTACTCAAAGCAAAGCGCAAAGATTTGTTATAAGGACCTCGATCCTGCAAAGCAGTTTATTGACAACCACTGGTTTTATCTGGTATGAACAGATAAAATGTTAAATTGTGGTACTGCTGGAGGCGCCCGGCGTCGTTTTTTCCGACGTCGACGCTCTATCGATTTGCTTTTTATATTTTTTAAATATTATTTTCCTCGCTATCTAAATCTTCCAATAACCACTCAAAATGAAACGACAAAGCGTGCGAACCCTTTCACTCGTAGTCTGCACTTTCACTTACCTGCTAATTGGGGCTGCAGTTTTTGATTCCTTGGAGTCCGACGAAGAATCGCGGAGGGACACAATGCTAAAAGGTTAGTAAAACTGTAGCAGCAACCGTATACTAACAACCTGTATGGATTTTAGACACATCTAATGCGCTGAAAAAGAAGTACAATATAACCGACGTCGACTACAAGATGATCGAACTGGTAATCATAGAATACAAGCCTCACAAAGCCGGACCGCAGTGGAAATTTGCAGGTTCCTTTTACTTTGCCACGGTCGTGCTTGCTATGATTGGCTATGGCCACTCGACCCCTGTCACAGCAGGTGGAAAGGCATTTTGCATGGGCTACGCCATGGTAAATCCGTCGATAAGAGCAGTTTCAGCTTACATGTAAGTTGTGCTTTAGGTGGGCATCCCTTTGGGGTTAGTAATGTTCCAAAGCATTGGCGAGCGTCTCAATAAGTTTGCTTCTGTGGTTATAAAGCAGTTAAAGAAATATCTGCACTGTAAACGGGTGGAAGCTACCGAAATGAACTTGATGTTAGCGACTGGAATTTTATCATCCATAATTATTACGACGGGAGCAGCAGTATTTTCCCGATATGAAGGCTGGAACTATTTCGACAGCTTCTACTATTGCTTTGTTACTTTAACGACGATAGGCTTTGGGGATTACGTAGCTTTGCAGGTGCGTATTTTAGAATTTATACACTTAGAACTTAGTGTCCATTATCTGTATTTAGTCACGAACATACAATGTATCTGTATTCGAAAACAAGGTAGTAATACTCAATTACTTAGAATATTTTCAAATACTTGTGCAAATTATGAATACAATGTATTTTCAGAATGACAATGCACTACAAAATCAACCAGGCTATGTAGCATTAAGCTTGATCTTCATTTTATTTGGATTGGCCGTCGTTGCCGCTAGCATCAATCTTTTAGTCCTACGCTTCATGACAATGTAAATATTCAGCTACTGTATAAAAATCATGTTAATTGTTAATACACGCTTTAATTTAGGAATGCTGAAGATATTCGACGTGATGACGCCGAGCTACAGCCATCATCTCAAGAGGTCTTAACATTAGAAGGCGAAGTAAATGGTAAACTTCTCGCAGGGCATGCATTTTTAGGTGATGATGATCTGGACCAAACATCTGTATGCTCGTGCAACTGTCTAGGGGCCAGCCACGCTGATAACCACGAGACGCTGCTGGACACTTGCTACCGTCCCTCTCACACCATTCTAGCTGCAAACTTAAAAATAAAGAGGGCATCGGTGTGACATTCATTTCGTTACAAGTTTAGCCTCCCATAAGACTTAGCCAAATGCAAAACCAGTATTAAGTCTCAAATTTTTCTACAATGTAGCGTACTGACCTGGTTAAGCGAGCGAATTACCTTTGTTAGGAACAAACTTTGTGATGTTACCTGTAGGGGACGACTTTTTATATGAAGTGTTTGTTGGATTCCTAAGTAGGACTCATTCCAAACAGTGTTAGCATTAATGTTTGTATGTTGTTACAACTTGTTAAGTGCAATGTAATAGGTGTTCATCAAAAAAAGGGGTCCACAGAGTCTCGGTCGTCTTTGTTACGAAGGCAGGTGTTCGTATTTCGCATGCTTGAAAGTGTCTTCTGGTTTATTTACCTGTACACAAAACAACCAGTACGTACTGCCTGAGATTTATTGTAAAAAATGCTGAAAATGACCTTCACTGGCTTACAAAATAAGTTAAAATTGTACAGAAGTACAATAAAAAGCAGTCACAGTTGTTTGGACCTTCTTTTTTATTGAACACCAGTTAGAACTTCTACATTGAGGTGTTACTTTGATTCGTAATGTTTGTACCTTTGAATATTTTTCATGGATACCTGCAAATCCAATTGCACAATTCAGTGCAGGTTAACGATTTTATAATTGAGACTTTTATAATGTAAACCAGTAATAAATGTGCGCTTATAATGATTGTGATACTTTGAACATGATAAAACGAATTGAAATGGCATTTTAGATATAATGTGGCTATACTGGCCAACAGAGAAACTTGCATTGCAGGTAGGACTTTGCGCTAAACAACTACGTTCATAAAATAGCAGGCATTTGTACTATTTGTAATATTTTTGGATTACGCTGGTCTAAAATTACATAACAAAGTTTGCAAGATATATTTATTTACGTTGCCTAATAATTAGCAATTACACTTAATAAATTTCTGGGCTAATGATTACAGGATCAATATATGAAATACATTTGTTGAGCATAATCCAAAGAAGCAATTCTATAAAAAATGTACTATATAGACACAGAAAACTATTATGTTCATGCTGGTGATGCTTAAGGAGTCAACGACAGTTATTTCTGTATGTTTAACTACCTTATTGCATTACAAAGATGGATCATGTAAAAAAAGTGCCGGTTTTGGAGTATATATTTTCTTTTATATTAATTATCAGTTACATTTTTATATAATTTGGAAATTACAAGTGTAATTTTTGTTATTACCTAACAGTTAAAATATAAAAAAAAATTTTTAGTGAAACAAGTCGATAGTATCATGTCGTAGGCAGAGGGCAATATTTTTGCAACAAATTTATTTCTTACTAATTTGTGCTATTTACCAATAGAATCTACTTAGTATCGTGTAAAAATATGAGTATCTGTTTGAAGTAAAACATTCATTTGTATGATCTCGGTCGTTTTTAATAAAATGTTAAACTAAATATTTGTTGTTTGTTAGAACCTGAAATGATTACAAAATAATCATTTTTTTTAAACTCGCAAAGTTTATTGTTGTTAATAATTTATTTATTGCAGAAGTAAAAAGAACAATAAACCAAGTGTACCTCGTAGATCTGGGAAGGTTCCATAAAAGAAAATCCAAACCATTTTTAAACCGATTGCTTAATCGATGAAGAACAATGGCAGGTCACATTTCTTACTTTAATAGCAGTGGATAGCCCTTCAGTACCTTTTTATAAGGATCCGACTTTGGGTGAGTTTTTCTTGAAAACTTTGGCATATAGAAAGTTGTTCACATTTCTATGCTCTTTCATAGTGGTGTGTTTTTCCCCTCTCTTAAGTGCACAAGCAAAATAAAGAAAAAATTGAAGAAGAACAAGCAGGTTTCACAGTGGGAAGTTCAATCATAATTCACGTATACACGCCAAGTAATAGAAAATAAAAGAGCCAAAAATAAAGCAATATACCTTGCTTTTATTGATTTTAAAAAATCATAGGACGGAGTACTAAGAAGTAAACTCTGGAAACCCATGGCAGAAATCGGAGTCCCAGATAATCTGATAGAGACAATGAGAAACATAAAACAACAGACTAGCCATAAAAGGTGGATCGAAAACTACAAACAACTTTGAAAGTACCAAAGGTCTGCTGCAAGGTTGCTTCACCTCACCTACACTGTTTAACATATTTCTTAAACACACCTTAAAAAATCTGGTGTGATACACGCACACAACTTCCTTTTACAGTGATCTTATAATTAGCCAATAATTTGATTTTTAGTTTTTAAGCATTTGTCAAAAATTTAAAAAAATTACAAATTTTACAAAAATGGTACAAAATAGAGTGTTAGTTCAAGAGACAAATTTTCTCTAGAATTTTAAGCTGAATTCAAAAATGTAATAATATACCGGGTGTTCTATTTAAAATAGAAGTTAATAAAAAAAATAGAAAAGAAACAAAAGAAACCCATTTTAGAAGTATGCAACTGGAAAATCACCTATCTCACATCAATACACATTAAAAATGTAAAGTTTAAAAAAAATCGTTACAGCCGTTTTTGAAAAAATCGAAAAAAACTGAAAAATCACAAGAGTAAACACCTACTTCCGGTTATGCGATTTTCTTCAAAAGCTTGCTGTCGCATCTACATATTACACAAAACGTATATATGAAGTTTCAACGCCATACCTCTTTTCATTTTTGAGATATTCTGTTCACAGACAGACAGACCAATGAAAAAAATATGTTTTTTGGGATCAGGGGACTCTAAAACATAAAGATCTGTTGAAAACTCAATTTAGAATTTTTGGGATGAATCCAATACTTCCTTTATTGTAAAAGGAAGTAAAAATTGAAAACAACAATTTGACAAAATGGGTGTGCCAATAAGAAATGAATACATACACACATTTAATTTCGCAGACGATCAGTCAGAAATAAAAAATCTGGTGTGATACACTCACACAACTTCCTTTTACAGTGTTCTTATAATTAGTCAAAAATTTCATTTTTAATTTTTAACCATTTGTCAAAAATTTTCAAAAATTACAAATTCTACAAAAACGGTACAAAATAGAGCGTTAGTTGAAGAGACAAATTTTCTCTATAATTTTAAGGTGAATTCAAAAATGTAATAATATACCGGGTGTTTTATTTAAAGTAGGAGTTAATAAAAAAATAGAAAAAAAAAACAAAAGAAACCCACTTTAGAAGTATTCAACTGGAAAATCACCTATTTCACATCAATACACATTAAAAATGTAGTAAAAATGCAAAGTTTAAAAAAAATCGTTAGAGCCGTTTTTGAAAAAATCGAAAAAAACTGAAAAGTCACTAGAGTAAACACCTACTTCCGGTTATGCAATTTTCTTCAAAAGCTTGCTGTCTCATCTACATAGTACACAAAACTTATATATAAAGTTTCAACGCCATACCTCTTCGTTTTTGAGATATTCTGTTCACAGACAGACACACAGACAGACAGACTGACAGACCAATGAAAAAAAATATGTTTTTTGGGTTCAGGGGACTCTAAAACGTAAAGATCTGTTGAAAACTCAATTTCGAATTTTTGGGGTGAATCCAATACTTCCTTTATTGTAAAAGGAAGTAAAAATTGGACACTGTTACAGGACAATTACGGTAATTAAACCACAATCAAACAAAGTTCCACACCATTTTGTTACAGGGATAGTTTTTAATAATAATAATAATAATAAATCAGTTTATTGCATACACACATTTATGCATACACATAATGGTAAACAAATGGTAGGAGTTTGGCATAGCCAGTCTTCCACTTCCCCAATATTAAACTGTATTACATGTGCTGCAAAGCACATTAACATAATACTTAAATAAACCTGGACTAATTCAGTGCCTACCGGCAACGTTTTTTTATCACCACCCAGGTTAGTCTTGTTTCAACGTTTGTTGACAACCACGTTCGCCTATGACTTGTTGGCTGACTCGATTGTAACAACGCTTCAGATTTACAATTTACAAATTTAAACTACGCTTTACAAATTTAAAACATAATGTATTAATTGTTCATAAATCTCTACTTTAAAAGTCAGATTTACAATTTACAAATTTAAACTGCGCTTTACAAATTTAAAACGTAATGTATTAATTGTTCCTAAATTTACAATTCACAAATTTAAAGTTTTGCTTAATGAATACGTATTAAGAATTTTGTAAGAAGTGCCCTCACGCCATTTTACTATCAATACCGAGATAACGGTTAAAACATATGACAGTGGTAAGCTTACTCCTTCATTGAATTGCAATCATATTCAATCCAAGAGCCCAAAAGAGGTTCACATATTTTTTTGTGCGTGCTGCATTTTCAGCATTAGTTATATACTGTATTTAAACTTTGTGATAAACAATTTACAGACCTAATTACGATGTTGCAAGCAACTATTATTTATTAACCAAATAAACCTAATTGTTGCTGTAATTTTATTTATTTCTCGAAATCTGTGATTTCTGGCGCCCTGTGTTTTTCTTATTATTGAAAGAGCTTGCAGTAGTACAGCTGATGATAGAAATCTGCGACCCAAGGCCACCGAATTTGAAGCTAGCTAGGTCATTGCGGTGAGTAAGAACATTTCAGAGCTACCGTGGTGTATAAATGATAAGGGGGTTGATCTGCGATTATACTACCATTGATTATTATTAGTGATCGATCGCAGGTTGGCTTCTTTATTGTTTCATTCCTACAATTAGCTAATGTTGCTCGCCTTCATGGAAACGAACGAACAGGAGCGGCGTTGTCCAAAACGGCTTAAAACTAAAGGGGCCACGACTAGTGGCGTTAGAAATTAAATTTAACTTAACAAACCTATATAACATACAAAAAATGCAAGCAATATTAAGTAGAAGAAATCAAGATGTTATTTGAATTGTTATATTAGACGTCTAATGAAAAACACTCAGTGAAAAAAGACCTCTAAACAACTCAAGAAATCGAGAGACTAAAGAACTTAGCCAATCTCGTGCCACTACCAAAAGCACAATGGGTTGAACATGTATATCAAAAGTCAAAGTGCGTGTTCCACTCTAAAATAGATTTACGCCAACTAATCAAGGCAAAAGTACTTTCACGCGCTGTTCTATTCTGAACGCGTGGGTGTTTCTGTCTAAATCAATTCAAGATGGACGTAGAAAGTAGGCAATTATTATTTGTCAGGCGACACTAGAGTATAAATTCTTACCCAAGCATGATTGGCCCCCAGAATGGCTTTACTGATTCCGAGTATGGTCGCCGGGACGACACAAATCCGAGAATTTGGTGAACGTTGGCCCATGGTGATGTTTACGCAACGAGCCGATAATGTTGTGCGTATGCAAGAATCCGAGCACAGTCGTTAGTTTGGAGGAGGAGGGGAGAGCACTTAGTCACGATAGCGAAACCGACAAACATATTTAGGCATTTTGAAGTATACTAACAATTCGTTATAGACCGAGTATTCAAATACGGTAGAAAATTTATTAATTACAAAAATATAATTTTTTGTGGAAGTGTAAAGATATGAAAAGAAATAACAGCAACATAAATCAATAATAACTATAATTGCGAAAAATTAAAGTACCCATCTAGGTATATAACAATGACGGTACATAAATACCTGTTACATTAAGCAACAATTATTATTTTATTCTTATTAAAACTTGAAACGATTTAACAGTTACGCCCGCTCCCACACCGCAGTCCCCGGTGGCCGTTGAGGCGGGCATTCCAAGATCTACATTTTAAGCCAAACAACAAGTTAATACACATTTTAAATCCTTCCCTATCCGAAACGAAGACGACGCTGTTTACATGTGACGCCATTAATCGTTTGCTTCTGAAAGCAAACGTAACTGTCGAAATTACACAACACTGTCCAAAACTGATCAACGGCTAATAAATTCGTGTAATTAACTTTATCAGCTTTGCCTGCACGTCAAGAGGACCAAGTTTGGTATCAAGATTCTCGGATTTAGGTCAGCTAAAACATGATGCCGATAAAATATGTCTTGCTACCTTCTGGAAAAACGTTAAAAATAACGAATTGAACCCCCGAACAACTTAAAAGTAACGGCTGAAATATGTTTAAATACTTTGTCCATGCGGAACCTCTCAACGCCCGGCACTGCTCATTTTCTAGGAAGCCGCCCCGTAGTTCACCAGCTCCACAGCTCCGTCTAGTTGGAATTTCTCGGCGCTTGGCATTACGCACCCTCCAAGAAACCGAACCATTGTTCAGCCACGCCCAGACCGAAGCAGCCCATCGGGTTTTACTTTTTCTCTTTCTAGGTCTCGTACCTTGGCCGAGCACCTCTTCGACCATTTGCCAACCACGAGCCTAGGATCACCGCTTCGTAGAGGAAAATCCGCCAGCACCCAGCCGATGCATTCTTTTTTAATTTATATTAATGAATCTGTCTTAAATTAGCAAACTGAAGCTTAGCTCGGGTGATTCACTAGTACAATTATATGTATCTATATCAACGAAATAAAATCATAATCAATCACCGCTCCAGTGTTCTGATTAACACACTAACCCCAAGAAGCTGAGCCGAGCTATAAGAGAAATGCATTTTTGTATGAAACTATCAAAATAAGTGCAATGTAATCACAACTTTCGTTTCGTACTTTTGATTAAGCAAACCAGGAAATACTATTTTCTAAATTGATCTTGTCCGTATGCTCACTTTCAATTGAATAAACAAAATAATCAATAACACAAGAAAATAAACAAGACATATAGAATCAACTATAGGATATAGACAATCGGAACCAGTAAAACAGGAATATTTATTATATGCTGGCGACATAGTACTGATAGAAGATTCGCAAAGATAAATGAAAATATTAATAGATATCTGGAAGGAAGAGATAGGGTTCGAGTGAATAATTTCGTAGCGTTTCATAAATTTTGGTTTTAACATTGTCTTCGGCCGGGAATCCGATCTTATATTTCTTGATACTTAATATAATATTTGCATGGCGGGTTGATATGTGTGGTATCTTTCAACTGTGTGATAACTTTTAAATTCCCTTGTTATCATAATAAACTAATAGAGATACATATTGATTTCGGAGGCTTTCACGGCCATTGTCATTAAGTAACAAACGACTTCCGGTATTGGACCGTGTCATTATTGAGGTAGAAGAACTCAACGTTTCGTCCACTTTCGTAAGGGGCTTCATCAGGAGGAAAGCAAAACAGCACGGTAACTCAACGTGTAGACCACGCTAGAGGCGAAACTCTTTTGCAAGGGAAGGGATAGAAGGGCACAGTAACTGAACGTGTAACCCACGCCAGAGGCGAAACTTTTCTAACGATCGGAAGGAGAAAGGCCAGGATTTATAGGCAAATGCCGTCGCGGTTCAGCAAGTGCCTTCGCGGTTCAGTGGTGATGGGCAGGGCTTAGGAATTAGCACTTTCCACATAGAAGGAAGGAGAAAGCCTTCGTTCCGATTGAGATTGTTAGGGTGTTTGTAAATCTCAATGGCTTCGCTAATCTTTCTGCTAAAGAAGAATGGAAATTTGTAGATAATGAAAGTTTCATCAAAAAGGATCTTATAGCCGGTATCACTAACGGGATACATGATAATGATGGCTGATAATGAAACGAGACCCGACTTGAAACAGCGCTGGTGCTCAGAGATGCGAGTTTTCACTGAACTCTCTGTTTCACTAATGTATACAGCATTATAAGAGCAAGGGACTCTATAAACACCTTTAGATGATATAGTGTTTAATTTATCTTTAGATAAAGGGGGGGGGGGGCAGCTGTTCCTATAACAGAAAATTGCAAAATGTGGATAAATAGGATTAACATAAAATAGTTCATTATAGTTACATATCATATGGGAATTCCAATTAGTGTTCGATTTGTTCCAACACTAATAAAACTGTATTTTTTGTCATTCGAAACCTTATGAAAAACAATAATATCCATACTGTCGAAGTACTGAGCATTTATTTGTCGTGGATATCTGAAGTCAATGATTTCGAAAATTTCGACATCGTCTTCAAATATATAATTTTCAACTAAAATTTCTATTTTCGAAAGGTTTTTGTATTAAATAATGGAAATCCTCCAACTGGTTTGCTTTTAAAATTTCTCTTTTAGGTTAAGTCGAACCTTAAGTCACAGAGTTTTGGAACTTAAAAAAAGTGCAACTTAAGAGAGAGAAGTTTCACTTAAAAGATAAGTGAGAGTGGTGTAAACGGTCGTTAAGGGAATCAAGTAAGAGGGAAATTGGTCTGGATCCTGGGTAAAAAAAAAGGTTCAGGGTCATTTCAATTCTCCCAAATGGGGGCGGGCTGCTATAGCATTAATTCTTTCCGGACATTTTTTTGAGTGCGTTCCAACAACGTCGTATTAATTTGCCCGAGCGGGACACGAGGACAAATTAGGACGTTGTTGGAATGCACGAAAAATAATTTTGGAATATGAATTAATGCTCTAATGCAGATTCGGTAAGAAAATCGTAACGACACAAACCCTTACAGTTAAGTTGGTCTACCTACAAAAACTTACCAAGAAATTTTGTTGTTGTTTTGGTTACGGCTCGTGAACTAATTTTTCTATTGGTCCTTAATGAGAGTAGTACGATTTTCATAAAAATATACAAAACACTTAACAAAAACAATTTTTATTGACCGTTATGATTATTATACTCGTTGTTGTGTAAATGCCATCGTATTGAAATTTTTGGTTGATACAAGTAAAGTTAACAGCTTAAGTTTTTGCCTGTCACAGTGACAAATGTTTTCAGAAACAAAATGCAATCTGACATTCACCTACAGACTTAAGTTAAGACATGACTAGATTTTCTTTCTTTCTTTCCAATACCTACCCTAAATGAGTTTTTTTTTTAACACACGATATATTTTAAACACAATAGCGCGCCAGTCGGATTCACTACAAAAGAGCGTCTAGGTAACAATTCACTTCACCACCTAGCTTGGATGTCTTTTGCTTCACAAGCCTAAACTAAAGAACGAGCAGCTTCGTGAAGCGTTATAAGAACAGATAAACAACAAAATATGCCAGTAGCAGTAAAAATAGATGTAATTATCACTAAGAGGTGTCACACATATTAAACATTATAAACAGGTGAGGGAGACTCAATAATGCCCAGAAATAGCATTTAATATATTTTATTGCAGTTAAAAACCTCGAGCACTACAACAACAAAATAGTAATAAATTCTAATTGGTGCCCAACTCCAAAATTATTATGTCAACTATTACACATTTGGTAAAACAAAATATTTTAATCTAGGATGACATGCAAACATCCTAGTGGCTGCACTGTAACGGTAGCTGCAGCAAATTTAAAATTATACACGAAAAATGTATTTAATTTGTATATCGCCTAATCGAGCGTTACATCCAGCGCTCGAACTAATTATAACAATTTACGCACCCGCTATGCACGAAGACAGGAAGAAGCAACTTCAGCGCCGTCTCTCACTCAATGTTACCCAGAACCGCTGCGCTGTACCGATAAAGCCGCCCCGAAGAGTATATAAGAAGACTCCGCAACCATTTAAGACACTTGAGTCCGCTGGTCCCGATCATCAGTCCGACTTGAGTCTCTGGACTTCCCTTGTCCCAAGACCTCTCCTGGCGTTAGAATGTGGCTGTGTCTCTTGGTCTCCTAACGTATCCACCTGAACTCCCAACCTGTGCGTTAGAATGTGGCTGTGTCCCTCGGTCTCCTAACGCATTCCCTGTTAATTCAAAGCCCTCGCGTCCCCGACGCTACCGTAGGCGGCAAGCAAATTAAAACCTATTAATAACGGTACCTGTAAGAATCATATTGTTCGTGCTGCCTTTATGCGGCATTAGTTAATTTACCTGGAGGGTAAACAATTTACGGCCAAAGATGTCTTCCTAGTACCCAAAGGCGAATTACGCGCTTGAACTCGAACGTAGATGTCCTCGCCGTAAGCGAATGTCGAGCTGCCAAATCCATTTGCCCGCTTATATATACTCCATTCACTATGGTCCCGGATTGTCAAAAATGACGTTTTATGGTAGCACTGTTGAATTTCTATTGGTTTTTTTGTTACTACTAGGTTGGACAACGCAAAAGCGTAATTTTGAAAATTTGCGTTTTTGTTACCTGGCAACTTTTACTTATTTTTGCTTAAGTCAGTGCAAAATATAACCTATAATTTATAGTTTTGACATTAGTAGCTCAATTAATTGTTTCTAGTTACCCATAGCTTGACTTAAAAGTATTAACCATGATATATAGGATTGTTTTTAATTGGATTTTGACATTGACAATCCGGGACTATAGTGAATAGAGTATAGGCGAATTTTACCAGGCGCAAATTCACGGAACCGTTACTACTGAAATGTCGAACTGCCATCCTAGGGTACCACCACGAACACCCCTTACGCACTCCCGGAGCTGCAGATATCCCCTAATCTTGTTTATTTATGCGTATATTTGCAGAACACAAATTGTAAGCAAAACCGCCGTTATCTCCGATCTCGCGTTTACATACATACTTCGCTCCAGGTCAAAAGATGCCACCACCGACACTTAGGTGCTGTGCTCCAGGAAACAGAAGAAATACGTCCCAAGACGAGTTTGTTAGTTTTATTGATATTGAATTCATTTTACTAAGAATTACCAATTATTTTGTATATATAGTTAAAAATAATATACCGTTGATAATATATTGTCTTCCTGACCATATATATTTGAGTGAACATTTTCTCCGAGTTTACCGAGGTAGAAATAAATAAACGTTTAAGCCTTTCCGAAATTAATGGTAGTCATAAATTACTAGCAATAATTACCAGGATTAAAGTTAAATTCGGAGGTTCGAAACGTTACACCACTGACAAAAACGGCCCAATCATAGGCTATAATGAAACTTTTAAAATATTTAACTGAAATGCTTAGCGATCGCAGTCGAACAAAAAAAAATTACACCGCAACTTGTACAAGCTCTATGCGTGATTTCAGTAGATCCCTATTTGAAATCGCTAGTGCGACTAATACGATAGCTAGAAGTTACTTTTTCCGCTCGTGATTGGAAACCAAAGGAAGTCTTTATTTTTGAATCATCGCATAATTTAACGCAGGCGAAACTGCTTGCTCAGTCAACAACAAGTCTACTGAAGTTAGCAAAAACAGCGTGTACTTTTTCGTGGCTATCTGGAATGCTTTGACACAGGCTTCCATCAAGTGGAAGGCGGCCGACGAAGAATATCTACGGCGCATGGAATGCCGGTAGCACTTTCAGCACAGAAAATTCAGCGGGCCGAAAATGTTTCAGAGTCATCCTTTGGCGCTTTGGCAACGTTGCTCAGAAGTGTGCAAGATGCAAATGCAGCAATAATGTTGCGTCGATAAAGGTGCAGCATATATGCCTAATTCTCAACTTAATTAGAACAGAACCCTAACGGTTCAACATGTGCCACCCAACGATGGATAACGGGCCGAAGTTTATGTGTGCGGCTTAAATTTTATGCTCGCAGAAGAGGTTGTATAGCGAAATCATCCTGTCATTGCCAAACACATGAGCTGCTTGAAGTGGAAACAGATCCCAGCGGGCCACGAGTGAAATTTTTCGAAGACATTTTCCTTTAAATGCTAAGCGGAGAAGAAAGCCCGTTTTCCAAAAATTTGGCGACCTGCATTTTATCGCAAGGTGTGCACATTCGAAATTCGAAATTCTCTGACTGCAACGCTCGGAAAATAAAGATGCGTGCTGTGTATTAATAAATTAGAGATTAGACAAAGTGACTGTGACCTACGCTTAAGACGCATGTTTTAACTTATTTCGTGCTACAGTAAAAAACTGTCACTGTCAGTTGACATTTTGAGTTTTAATTTGATCACATATGACGTTTCAATATCTTTTTAAGTTAGACTAATAATTTGTATGTAAGATGAAATGCTATCTGTTTTGCAACCACATCCGCCGAGAACTGACAGACTTTTTGATCACCCGTTAGTTATACACGAAAACGTTGAAAGGTAAGGTTCTAATAGCACACGTGAACAACGCAATAAATTTTTATAGTAATCGATATGTAATTTAAGTGCCAACAAATTTCAAGCACCATTACAGAAAATTAGAATTTATTCTAGATTCAAAAAATGGCTAAATAATAACTAATTCGTTCAAAACGTTTTAACGTTTCATTGACATAAATTGTTTGTGTGTTTATTTTATACTTTGTTTTATTTTGAAGAAATAGTAATTTCTGTTTACCGGATTTGATATTAAAAACTAGGGACAATGTGGTATTTATTTATATACACTAACAGCTGGTCAGCCAAATAAACCTAGAGCCGGATCTGGAAATTGTGATTCTTGACACTGCCTAACAGTGTTGCCAACCCGTACGATAATTATCGGTTTATACGATAATTTGACTCAAAGTACGATGTACGATGGCATACCGTACGATAACGTCGATTGTACGATAATTCTGCCGTATAACACAAAATCTATTTTTTATGAAAAAAAAATCACTAATGTTGCCATCTTCACTATCACTACTATCAGTAGAATAGTTATCATCTCTACTGTGACTCGACATTGTTAAAAATAATTCTGCAGTTGCAGAAATGCATTAATGGAGAACAAAATAGTAGTGAAGATTATATTGTAGCTACCTGCAAAAAGTATTCGTACGTGCCGTCATCTCTGTTCGCCACTTATATATAAGGTATATATTTAGTGACCTTACTTATATAAGCTAAGTTCTACTAGGTGGCGCAAGGTGTACGATAAATAACTCTTCAATACGATAATTTTTGATTCCTAGTACGATAAGTCGCTCTCCACGGGTTGGCAACACTGCTGCCTAATTCCGGTCCTCTCACAACTGCACATGCTCACTAGATGATTGGTGTTTGTATTTTGTATTTCCTACGAAATTCTATTAGCAGCCTGTTTAGGTAAATATAGTGCCGCCACAGGTAATATTTTGCTATTTTACTATATTCATACAAATCTACATACATTTCTTGCAGTTGTGTTTAAGTAGAATGAAAGTACCTACGCGAAAAGTGGTGTAACAGCTTATTCGAGTTGCCTTGAACCTAGGTTAGTATTTATATGCTGAACGTTGAAGAGCAAAATCAACTCTTTTAATTGGTAGCGCCCCCAGCATGGATCTTGTCGCAAATTTGATGAACGCCAACCAGCCCCTGGCTCGAATCACGGTGCCAACTGGCCAAGTCGATGGTGTTATGAACGTTGACTCGGATGAAGATGCGTATGATGAGTGCGAAGAGTTTATCCAAGCTCAGCGCAGGGAAGAGTCCAGTAGCTATGCCAAGCAGTATCAGAAGCAAGAGGAGGAGTTATACATAGAGGCTACTATTACAGAGGAAGAACCGCGCGTAAGATAACATTGCAATTTTCACTCAAGTTTAGACAATATTTTACAAGTTGATCGCCACAATTGCTTCACTGCTATTTTGTGGTACAGAGAGCATGAAGCAATCGATGTATGTGACACAAGAGGTTTTGCTCTTTGCCGTTGTAAAACAAATTACACAATATGATTGTTGACATTGCGTCTAATGCCAGCGTGAAGTCTTAAAAAATGAAGTTTCGCTTTTTCGCTAATTTCTTTAACAGTGTCTTGTTTACAACTGATTTTCAAAATTATTTCTATTATTGCTGGTTTAATAGCTGTAAAACACTCGTAGTGGTAGCTGGCAAGAACACAATTTTTAGGATAATGAATGGAGGGTGTCCCCCTCAGTTATCAATTAATAAAATAATTGTCCGGTACTGTCTATTTAATTTACAATGCCATTTCAGGATTTTTTTTCTTCAAAAAGTGGACAGTCATCAATGCTTTCGTATTCGCATAATAATGATTATCAGGAAAATGTAGATTTTTAGAGCAATGAGAATTTCACGATTTTCCAATAGGTAGAAGTGTTTGCTTTTCAGCCCCTTCCGTGTTTGCACAGCACAAAATTTTTACACCCGTATGCATAGTTGTTCGCCAGCGACACGCTGGCGAATGACTATGCATACGGGTGTGTCTGTCATTTAATACAAGACCAGTTTCGTCAGCATTAAAAATATCACCAGCTGAATATCCGTCACTAACTTGGAGCCATACTGTACTTAAGCATATTTTTGCATCTTCCACTTTTGTAGAAGTTGTTTTCATGCTAATTTTAGCCATGGTTATTCCATGCCCTGTGTTAAAGGTAAAGTTAAGTTTAAAATTAAAATTAACGACAATAGTTCATATTTCTGCAAAATTGCAGACTTGCAGTAGCTGGTAGGTGTAGGTACCAATTAAATGCTAAATGTTCACAAAAGAATTGATTACACACTTCCAATTAAATGTGTAATTGGCTGGTCAGTTGCAGAGCTAAAAATAGTTTAACATTGTGAACATAATATACTCTAAGAATTGTGTTTATAACAGAGTCTCAACTTTCCCATACATCATAATATGTAGAAAATATGATATATCACAAATTGCACAGAATAAATTAACTACCATGACACACCATATCACAATCCTGATATTCTCCTAAACAGTGGCGTAGCTACACTATGCTGGGCCTGGGTTCCGAATAATATCCAGGCCTTTTTAACAAAGTTTACAAAACACTACAAATTGTATATATATTCAACATTAAATGAACAAAATGTAAAATGTAATGTTTTGTACAATATATATATTTTATATGTAATAAATCAAGCTTTAAGCATATAAATATAACATAACAGACTCTAATGCTATTTGTAACTAACATACTTTAAGCATACATTCAAAATAACAAAACATATAAGTAGCACACATACCGACATACGCACATACATTGAAAACTATTAAGTAAAAACTTTTTTGCGAACTTTAGCACTTGCAAATTTTTGAATTAACTCCGTGACGTTTAATTTATTAGCTATTTCATTTTCTATTGAAAGCATCGATAGCGATGATAGTCTGCTTTGGTTCATATTATTTCTTAAATATGTTTTTATTAACTTGAATTTAGAAAAAGGCGTTCCGCAGTGGCTACACTAACAGGAATTGTCAAAAATAGTAAACATGCATTTAAAATTTCTGATTAACTACTACAAGAAAAATTTTGAATTAATATAAAATTAGTTAAATCTGCAATTGAATGTATAGTACTTAATTCTTCACGAAAACATGTCCGAAATTGTAATAGTTGAATGGAAAAATTCTCTGATATATCGTCACTATATTTTTGATACAAATGTTGCTCATTTCAAATAATTCGTCATCAGATGTATTTTGCAATGTTGCTGGCAATAACACTTGAAAGTTTTTATATACATCTTTAATACCACTTGATCTATTATTCAATTGATTTATGACTATATCCAAAGTTTTATTAAAAACATTAATTCTAAACACACGTTCATTGGTTTCAAATCTATAGTGGTTATAATATTCGTCAAAATACCGCTTCGGCCGTGATATGCGTTTAGTTTCAAATTTGGTTTTAACACCCCATTTCTTTGCTAAATCAACTGCTTCAACTTTTATCTCATTAAACTGATGTCTCATTGTTTTGACATTTTCAAACGCATCATCAAATAATTTTGTTGCTTTTTCAATATTTTGTTGTTTATTTTGTAATGATTTAGATACAGTGTCAATTGTAAGCAATAACTTTGATTGTAATACAATCAGAAAAACAGTCTCAAATTTCTCTAATTTACTTTTTAAAGATTTGGCTTCAGTAATTTCAGTTGAAGTTTCTGATGTTAATATTAATTTAGATAGAGCTTTAAGTATATCCGTATATTTAAAACACAAAGCTAACAACGCATCATGTCTGGCAGACCAACGTGTTGGTGTTAATTTTTTTAGAGTAATGCGGCAAGGATTATCACTTATAGCCAAAAGTAAAGCCCACCTTTTGATGCTATGGCCAAAAAACACATAAATTGGTTCTACTACATCATAAAAGTTTCTGATTTCGTTAACATTTTTCACAGAATCGTTGAGAACCAAGTTTAAATTGTGTGCCGCACAATGCACATATGGAGCGTTAGGAGCTTTTTGCAAGATTTTTGCTTGAACTCCATTATAAATGCCACTCATATTGGCAGCTCCATCATAGCTTTGCCCACGAAGTTGTTTGATTGAAAGGCCATTGCTGCTTATTGCATCAATTATTTGGTTAGTTAGAACTGCTGCGGTTTGGTCAACGACAGCAATAAATCCCAAAAATGATTCCTCAATTGATACTCTAACAGGTATAGAATTTTCGTAAATGATTAAAACGTAGCGAACCACTTAACTGATCAATTTTTGAAATGTCCTGCGTTGTATCAGTTATAATAGAAAAAAAGGTGCTGATTTTACTCGTTCTATATTTTAAGCTTAGTAGCATTGCCTAGCATATCTATTATTTCATTTTGTATATCAGGACTTAGATATGTAATAGAATTTTTAGTTTTACTTTCTAATAGTTCTTTCAAAACAGGATCATAATTAGAAATTAATTTAATAACAGAAAGAAACAGACCAGGATTTTGACTTGAATCAATTTTTCATCATGCCCTCTAAAAGGCATGTTACAGGTAGCTAACATTAAAGAAACTTTAATTATACGTTCTAGAATTTGTGACCAAAATGAAATTTGCGTTCGGAGTAGTGCTTCTTGTTTATAGTCAATTGTTTTATTTAAGCAACATTTATCAAATAATGCACAACACGTTTTATGTTCAGGATCTTCTTCATGTCTGGCTATTGTGCGCTGCAAATGAATCCAATCGTTAAAGCCGGTAATTAAAGAATGATTCTTTTTTGAAAATAACCAACAGAGTTGACAATAACAATAATTTAAACGTTGGGAGTAACAAAGCCACAGTCTTCGAGTGTTTAGTCCTGATTTTGTTGTTTTTGTATAATAAAAATCGGAGAAACTTCTGGAATTTGCATCGCGTGGATAAGGTCCAGGTGGCTGACAAGGTCCGTTATCAATTAGAAATCGCTTTTGCGTAAGTGTTAATTCCGAAGGAAAGTTACCTTTATCAGTCACATACAATTGACCATCATCCGTTTTATTTTCTTCGACATCTACGAAAATTATATCCAGTTTGAGAATTTAGAATGAGTTTTTATAAAATGCTTATCTAACAGTTTAATTCAGCTGAAGTTGACGGCTGAGGTTCAGATTCAGTTTGAGGATTACTAAAATCTTTACTATTTGCCTCGTCTAAACTTGTGCTCTCTAAAAATTGAATACTTGAAGAACTTAATTCTATATAAATGAAATGACTTACTGCTTGAGCTCGGAGATTCATCTGGTTGTTTTTTAAATATCTGATAAATTTTTATAAGTTTTTTTATTTTCTCTTGTTTTTCCGTTCTTTGTTCCGTTTTATAGCACCTGATTTATGGCTATATTTTTTTGTGTTCATTTCTAAATTGAATTAAAAAATAATACTAATGAAAAACTAACACGATCCGTACTAAGCACAATTTTTTCCAAACTGAATCAAAAAGTTAAAACTACTAAATATTTCAACAACAGCTAAACGTGCTTGTTACCTCTTTTTCTGAGTAATTCCCTGAATTATTGGTCCTATACTTTATAGGCTTTCATGAAACGTGTTTAATTATCTATCAAAATATACGGCCTTCCACACCAACGCTCACGGTATCACATTTCGAAACAACTACAAATATATAACATTACAAAACTATGCTCAAAATGGATTTTTTCATTCTTAATCATGGAATCCCCTCAGAATAAAGAATAAAAGGTGATTATTTTTATAAAACTTATAAGAAACGCGGGCCCCCAAAACGCGCGGGTCCTGGTTCTGCGGAACCCGCGGAACCCCGGTAGCTACGCCACTGCTCCTAAAGCTATTTATACTAGTAAGTTCCTATTGATAATTCTGTGGGCAGTGGTGGTGACGACTTGGCTGTCCGAAATGTAACACATGCAGAATAGTTATTGGTCTACGAAGTGAGGAATAACTGAGCTTCTACATGTGGCAGACACAATATTTTTTCTACAATAAGTTTTGTCCATCACGTATAGTATCTTCATTTTTTACTGCTTTTGAAAAATAATAATGTGCTATTTTACTAAATTCACAATCGCTTAATAAAGTGGCACTTTGGTGCATAGAAATATCACTTTACTATATGGTAATGTTACTGTCAAATTCGAGGTTAGCAGGTTAGGTTTGTGTCAAAACTGATGGAAAACCTAACCTGCTAACCCCGAATTTGATATAGACTAACAGTGCCACCAACATATTCATACGTTTGAATTTCCACAGCCGCCTTTTTTAATGGACATGTGATATTTTATTATTATTATTAGTCCTGTCCATTCCATAAAGGAATATAGGGCGCATTCGCGTTTCACTAGCATTGTTTAAATTCAAGGACGCTAGCCCTGAATTTCTTATATCTCTTCTTGTATCCTTTGTGTAGTTTGGTTGTTTTTCCTTTTCTGTACTATTTTATACATTTGTATCCTCCGTCACCGTATCACACGAAGTATTGTATTTAGGTAGTGTTTTGGAACAAAATACAAACTGCCAAAAAGACATTAACCGTCGAATAATGAGAGCCCAGATTGCCTTTAACCAACTTAGAAAAATCTGGAATTCCAACGATCTATCAACGACAAATAAGATTCGCATTTTTAACTCAAATATTAAAAGTACATTACTATACGGTTGCGAATCATGGGCAATAAATAAAAAACAAACCAGAAGTTTACAAACATTTGTAAATAAATGCTTAAGAAAAATTCTAAACATATACTGGCCATCTACAATTTCAAATAAACAGCTATGGGAGAGAACCAAACAGTCCCAAATTATTATAGACATAAAAAGAAGGAAATGGAAATGGCTAGGACACACTCTAAGAAAACCAAATAGCGACATTACGAAACAAGCTCTAGAATACACCATAAGAGGCAAAAGGAAACAAGGAAGACCGCCAATAACATGGAGAAGATACACAGCACAAGAATGTAGAGACCTAAATATGAAGTGGAATGAAGTGAAAAGCATATCAAAAAATAAAGACCAATGGAGGACATGTGATATAATGCTTTTATATAAATGTTTGGTTCTAAATACTAATAAAAAAAAAAAAGTATACACTATTATTATGTTTTTATCATCTTCTCCGAAAAAGACTGACTTTCTAGAAGTTACATAATTTATTAGTCGGGTACCCGGGTCCTAAAAATATACCCGGGTTGATTATTACCCGGGTCGACCCGGGTACCCGGGTACCCGCCGACATCCCTAGTATACACACTTCGTAGGAAAAGCAGTTTTACTAAACTTATATAGCTTTTTAAGTTACTCACTTGCTTCGCTCGCTCGTACTCAATCAAGCTATATTTGTTTAGTAGATCTTTACTTTTCTAAACTTGTGTAATATACTATTTCTGTTTTTAAAAAAGTGTGGAAAAGTAGGTATGTGATTTCTTAACTAAATTTTGGAAAACAGGAAGTACTCATTTCCTAACTAAAATTGATGTAAATTGATATGGAAAAGTAAAATTTTCCTAACATTTTAGAGGTAGCTAATTCGTAGCGGGATAAAATTTGCTGAATCACCAACCGGTATGTTATTTGTTTCTCTTGTTTGACGTGGTCGATGAGGTAATCATTTGTGACCCAGTTCGTTATTACCAAACGCTTATCACTGAAAATTTGTTCATTTTATCCGAGCGTCCACTATTACTGTGTTCATTGTAAACGAACCTAAATACACTTAAAAACGTATGGTTTTGATTGGGAGTTCCATTTTTGTACGGTATAAGCCAGTGTTTGTTACATCATTTGTTCACTATATCTGAGTTCTACTGTATATGGATCTATTTACAACAATGTCTGGCATATCTGCCGAATCACATTGAACAAAAATGGTCCAAGTATAGAACCCTGATAAACTCCTAAAGAAAGCACAACCTCATCCTCTGTGCAGATCCTGGTTATGCATTTCTTTTGGTCCAAGTAATTAATAAACCACTTCAAGGTTACGTCTTTTGCCCATAATAACTCAATTTTGAAAGTAGGAGTTTGTAATTTATAGTGTCAAATGCCTTTGACATATCAAGAAGAACAAACATGGTAACCGTGCCCTGATTTATTACCGTCATAACATTATCCACAATGCAAGACACAGGCCGTGCTTCTACTGTTTGTCTTCTGCCTCATTCTGCGGATGAAAAGAACCAGCTCTGGGCCCAACTTGTGGGTGGTCGTCTAGGTGGTCTTTTCCCTCTCAGTAGTTCATCCATACATATTCGAGCCAATCTGTTTTCATCCATTCGTTCGACGTGTTCTTTCCATTTTTTTTTTCTTGTTTTCAACCATTTTACTATGTCTTGTATGTTACATCTTTCTCGGATGGAATTGTTCGTCTGCCTGTCTTTAAGTGTCACGTTTATTATTGATCATAGCACTGTCATCTCTGATGCTCTTATTTTTTGTTTTGCTTTTTTTGTTTCCGCCCTGGTCTCTGTGGCATAAGTTAATATTGGTCTTACCATGGCGTTGTATATGCTTACTTTCCCATTTGTTCTCATATATTTGTTTCGCCATACCGTATCCCTCGAACACCCCGCCACTTGTAGTGCTCTTGTGTTTTGAGCTTGTATTTCTCCAAGTTGGTCATTACTTGTTCTACTATTGATTGCTCTATTTGCAGCCTGCATCTTATGCGGGCCTTGGAGATAACCACGGATTTTGTTTTTTCTGGGAATATTTGCATGTTATACTGTTTGGCAATTATATAGAATTGACGTGTCATTCTTTGCAGATTATCCTCGTTATTTGTGATTAAAATGGCATCTTCATTTTGGACTTTGTTTGGGTTTAATTGCTTGTATTATACGGTTCATTACCAGATTAAATAAGCGAGTCCCCTTGTCTCACACCTTTATTAATAAATATTTTGTCTGATAGACCTTCAGATGTTTTTATTCTTGTGGTGGTTTTTGTATATATATATTGAGAGATCCAAAAAAAACTGTTCCTCAGCGGGCTGTGGAAATTCAACGTATGAATAATATGTTGGTGACACTACGTCAATGTCAAATTCGAGGTTAGCAGGTTAGGTTTTCCGTCAGTTATGACACAAAATGGCGCAAATCCTAACCTGCTAAACTCGAATTTGACATTGACGTACAGTGTCACCAACATATTCCTATTTTGAATTTCCACAGCCCGCTGAGGAACAGTTTTTTTTTTATCTCTCGATATATATGATGTTCACGATCTTTTCTCAACAGAGCAGGCTATGTTAGGGTGCAATTTTTGTTGGTACCGTTTAGTAATAAATAGCTATGACAGAAATAGGTTATGTCATATTCAATTTCAGGTTATGATTTTGAAAGAGCTTCACTGTTGCCATTTAATCAAATCCCGGCAAATCGTTGATGTTTCTTTTCAAATTCTTTATTACGTTTTCAGAATTTACTAGGATCACTTCTTATTTTTCCAATTCTGAAAATAGTTCTGGAAATATACTAAAATATTTTTTTTTATAAAAGTTTACTGAGGTTTACAAACACTGTGCTGTTCATTTAGTATTTTCTAATCTATTTTAAAGTTTTAAAATACATTTATTAGTAAAGACATGTTGTAACAACGATTTGTTTATATAAAATTTGATTATGCTTCACAGTACAAATTTGTTCTTACGTTTAAAATGAAAAATTATTATAATTATACGTTTCTGTATTTAATTTTCGGTAAAATCTGATTTATTAAGCTTCTTCTTCTTCTTCCTCTTAAATTAGGCTGACAGCCTGTTATTTCCACACATTGAATGCGGTTTTATAATCCATCTTAAGCCGCGGCCGGGGTAGGTGGCTAGCCTAACTCTTTGAATTAGGGAAGAATGCCTTCACAGGGGTCACGACCACCAAAGATGTTCGTATGATGGCCGGAGAGCGTTCGATGTTTCCAATGTACGGGTGTGGGGCTCGAACCCACTACCTGCCGACTGCTGGCGCAAGCACTCTACCAGCCGGCTACACGCTCTCTAATTTATTAAGCTAATATTGCTAATTATTGTTTCTTTAAAACACAGTTTCAAGTGTCAATTCTCTAGGTAGTACTTCCAGGTTCATCATTACTATCTGATTCCAAATCTGATTCTCCTAGAGAAATAATGAAAGGAGGAACATTTTCAATCGAACACGTTCCCATATGTTTTGCCCAATCTTCCGAAATTAGTTTTACACAATGATTACAATAATTTTGCCACATGTCGGGGGTACATTTTGATAGAGCTTCACGCCATAAATTCGAAACCCTATCTTTAGATGAAGGCTGGGAATTTATGTGCTTATTATAGAAGCCTTTACATTGCCCCCAAGCCATTTCAATCGGGTTAAACTGACAATGGTACGGGGGCAACCTAAGAACTTCATAACCGTGCTCTATCAAAGTTTCGTCGGTCAGGTAACGTTTTTGTTTGTCTGCTAATAAAGGTTTCACTAATTCCCACAACCCCTTTTTTGTTAATTTCGATTCAAATTGCACCCCTTGTTTAACCAGCCATTCCTGCATTTGCCCTTTCTTACTAGAAAATGTGGGTGGTTTGTCCAACTGCACCGAATGATATGGTGCATTGTCCATCACCACCACACATTTACCTTGCAGCTTGGCCAATGCAGGAATGAGCTGATTAACCACCCATTTTTGAAAAATTTCTCCATTCATTGTTTTATGATAGTCTCTATCATTGTTAGCAGAGTCAAGTAGCAAGTCACATCCCTCCAAAAAACCAAATTTTGTTCCCGCGTGCAAAACCGTAAAACATTTCCCCTCACTTTTAATTTTGGCTGGGTTACTTTTCAAATCTGTTTCATGTAACCATTGACGAATCGAAGACCCATTCTGGTAGATCCACGTTTCGTCAAGGTACACGAAGACCACGTTTTCACTAGAATTTTGAAACTGCAAATATCTTTGTAGAAATTTAATTTTGGCTGCAACGACATGTTTCGATTCACATAAAATTTTGCGTCCATCGACTTTTTTATGTTTGTAACCCATTGATTTGATAATTTTGAATAAAGTAGTTCTTCCCCCAGTAAATTCCAAATTTGCTTTCGCTTCCGCTAATAATGTATCTAAAGTAAAATGTTCATTTTTCGAAGTATAATGCCAAATCAGTCGCTGCAAATCTTCTCTAAAAATATAATTTGTGAATTTGTCAGTTTTTGATCGTTTTCCAGAAATAGAAGTTTTCAAATTGTCAGGCCCTCCTTTCAAAATTGCTCTTACCATCCAATCCGAAACCTAAATAAGTCGCGATTAACAAAAAATGCAAAATCACATTAAATATTTACCCCAAAAATATCAGTGATTCTGTTTATAATTTGCTTTTTCTCCAAGTTCGTGTCATTCTCGTAGCTATCATAAGTCTTCTTTATAGCTGCTTTTATGGTTGCGTGTATGATTTTTGGCATTTTGAATAATATTGCAAAACAACGTAATTGCAACAACGGCAAAATATTTGACTTGAAATAATTTGAAGTTTACGTCTTGTCAAGTTTGACTTTTATCAAAAAGACCTGCGAGCAACCTAATAAAAACATATCATAGCCTGCTCTGTTGAGAAAAGATCGTGAACGTCATATATCTTCTATTACTTTTATGACTTGTATAGGTATATTCTTGTCGTTTAGGATGCTGAAGATATTGTTTTTCTTGATGGGGTCGAAGGCTTTTGTGAGATCAACAAAATATAAGAGAGCAAAATGATTCCACAACTTAATTGCCATAATTAGTGATAACTACATCAATCAAAAAACTAGAATGCTCTGTGTTTCGGGTTGGTTTCGTAATTAACGGGGCCAGATTAAATATCTTAGGGTTTCTGTAAAGTGTGATGAAACTGCACCATTACTATGAAGAACATTTTTGTGTTCCTGTTATGTTTATTTTATTTTTAGTTTTCGTTACTAATAATAGTCTAGTGTTTCTTTAGTATTTAGTTTCTAGTGACTGGTAAAAACTCTTTTCTTCCTTTTTCTAAGCTTTTAGAACCAACATTTATCGGCCTTGATAGTTGAATTGAGTGTTCTTTTTACGCAAAAGCTGCTCTCTTTAGGTATCTTTCTGGGAAGGTGGCTTGAAAGAACTATAAATGTTTGGCATTGTTTATCCACAGTGGTGTTTGAATTTGAGCCTATGAAAATACCATCAATATTATTGGGTGTAAAAATAAAGTAAATTCATGAAAATTACATATTAATCATTAATTAAACCCTTTACCTTTATTGTTTATTTCACGAAATTTTTTCTTCGAGTAAATAACAGTTGCTACTATTAATCGTGGCTAATTCTGTAACAATAAGAAAAACTATTGCATTTTTTAAATAAATTGAAATTGTAATATATTAGTATGTCCTTGATACTCCACCTTGATTTTTACTTTCAGGAAGATTTTCTACATCTGAAGAATCATTGCTCCTAGGAGCAGTTGTGTCTTTGAATAAGGAAAACCATTAAATTTCACATGACATACTCTTTTGTGGTATTCAACGTGCTAATTTATCTAGAGTATGTACAAAAACATTTACTTGCCACCTCCGCCTTTTTCTTGCTGCCATTAAACTTTCTTGTCAAAGATTGCTTCCTTTTTGATGTAATAACCTTTGTAAGTCAAGTTATGTCATAGTTCGGCTGCAGACGGAACTAATTGTTAGATAGCTAATTCCTGCGAGAATATTTTCTTACGGTCCCTTCGAATCACCACAAAAAGTCCAAAAGATCTGTTGTGGGGAAGTCCCTAAATTTTGAAAAATTGTCCGTTATATTGAAAATCCCGAAAAATCAACCAAGTGGCTGAACAATTTGCTTTAGGAACCTGCAGTTTGGGCAAAATTGTTTATCTTCTATTGGAAAATAATACTACAAGTTAATTCCTGCCTCAAGTGTCCATTAAATTATGCTATCTTGGAAAACAGGACAAGAAAAATGCATTTAAAAAGCAGTTTTTTCAATTCTTTTTTTTTAGAGTTAAATTTAAATAGTATATTGTGTATCTAGGACGAAAAGCGTAACATTCCCAGACGACTGTGAATATTGTTGGGCGAGCGAAAGCCGAGCCCAACAATACAGGAGTCTGGGAATGTTGCTTTTTGTCCAAGATACACATACTATTTTTCCGCCGATCGATGCGAGTAATTAAAAAAAATAGGAAATAGTACTCGAATATTCCCTGCCTAGGCCGGGAATATTATTCCTGTACAGTTGTATTGTAAATTACCTAGCAACGGCTGATGTAATTAAATGTTTGAATGATTCCTGTACAGTTTTATTGTAAATTGCCTAGCAACGGCTGATGTAATGGAATGTTTGACTTTGCTCAACAAAATTGTGTCAATAATGTGACAATTCTAGTACGATTGGCGGAAAAATAATTTTTGAACCATTTTTGTTATGAAAGCTAAAATCAAACGAAAAAATGAATATTGTATCAAGAAAATTATTAATTTACAGTTTGCAGACCATCTGTTATTTGCAGAAAGTAGATAAGCATTTACAAAAATGATAAAAAAGCAAAATAGCAGAAGCAGGAAAGCTAAACTATTACTTATGGCAAGACCAAGCTTTATCTAACAGAACACAATAAGCTAAAATATAAAGAAGATGTAATATGTATTTAGAACAATTTATCTCCTGCAATAATATACATTTTAAGAAAATCAAAGTGCAGTTTCAACATCGTTTTGTTTCCCTAAAAGCAAAATTTGGTGACCCTTTTGCTTTCAAATATGTGTGTATTTGTGTTAGCACAGTAATAGTAATAACATAATAATTTGATAGAAAAATAAAACTATTATTTTTATCAGAATAATAAAGTAATATATCTAACTACAGCTAGCAATGGTTACAATAGATTACACATATAAAATTGTAACATTTATTAGCTCGAGTGCTATACAGCCTGTTTTAATCGAAGTGTGCACTGTTGCTAACTTCTTTATTATTGGACGTACGATATCGGTTAAATTAGCAAACTAGTGGCATTTTTTCTGTTGATTAGAATGGCGAAAACAGAAAAACAATAGAACATCGCCTTCTCGAGAAATTTTGAAAAGTTAACTTTTGTTAAATGGAACACCCTGTATATTTTTATATAAAACGATTGAAATTCGCGATCTAAACATAAAAGTTCATATAAGGTGCAGGCCTAAAACTGAAAATGACCGAGTTATTCCAATTATTTACTTTTAGACGAGGTGGCTGTGTATCCATAAAATAAAATTTATGTTTAAATAAACATTGTAAATAAATCTAAATAACATCATAAGTTATCTGTTTTATTTAAATATAAACGACACTTGCCGAGTGACAACAAAGCAAGTAATTATTGAAACAAAACAATTTTATGTACATATGTCAGAAATACACAGCCACCTCGTCTAAAAGTAAGAAGTTGTAATAACTCGGTTATTGTTAGCTTTAGGCCCGCACCTTATATGAACTTTTATGTTTAGATCGCGATTTTCAATCGTTTTATATAAAAATATACGTGGTGTTCCATTTAACAAAAGTAAACTTTTCCGAATTTCTCGAGAAGGCGATGTTCAATTGTTTTTCTGTTTTCGCCATTCTAATCAACAGAAAAAATGCCACTAGTTTGCTAATTTAACCGATACCGTACGTCCAATAATAAAGAAGTTAGCAATAGTGCACACTTCGTTTAAAACAGGCTGTATACCACAAACAAAACAATTTTACAGTTGTTACACTCACACTTTTGTAATACCTTTGTTATTGTAATCTATAATTGATAAGGGCTTCATTTTTTTTTAAATATGTGCGCAACATGTAAAGAAACTTGCGTAAAAATGTAAGAAATATCACATTTGTTCAGCTATTTATTAACTATAATGCCATTGCAATATCGTAAAGTAGTTTTGGTAATAAGTAATTTTGCATTCTTCACTCCTCCTCAATCTTTTGCCCTATAAGCGCATGATGACACTATCTAATGTAATCTTCTCTTTATGGTTGTTTTCCACTCTGTTCTGTCTTGGGCTAATTGGGTAGCTTCATGTACCCCAAGACCTGTTATGGGTTTCATCTGATCTATCCAGCGGTTGGGCGCTCTTCCTCGTGGTCGTCTTCCAAAGACTTCTTCCACAATTAGTTTTTGCATGTCATTGGTTTGTCTCGCTATGTGCTCAAAGTACTTCAGGTAGGATTCTTTAATTCTGGTGGGGAGCCGTGTTTAAATGTTGAGCTCTGCTAATACATACCGATTTGTACGGTGTTGCGTTCATGAGATTCTTAGAATTCTTCTTTATTGTCCCATGTTTTTGCGCAGTATGTTGAAATTGAAAATACCAAAGTAGATGGGCAGCTTGAGTTTAGTTTGCTTTGATATCGCAGTGTCTTTCCATATTTTGGTAAATTTTGTGGTTACGTTTCTTGCTATGGCTATTCTTCGTTTTCGCAACTTCCCGTGTCCGTTATTATCGATTCTAGGAATGTAAAGCTCCTTATTACTTCAATGCTCGCTATGGTGGGTGGTCTAGGTAGGTTTTTGTTAGGTCTGTCTATTATCATGACCTTTGTTTTGGTTCTGTTGAGCTCAAGGCCAAAGTCTTTACTTATTCTAGCCAGTTTATCCGTAACTATTTGTAATCCTTCTTCCTCTGCCGTAATTATTGTTGTATCGTCTGCATACCTTAGATTATTGATCTATCTTCCGTCTATTGATATCCCCCATGTCCATTCCTACATTACTTCCCGTATTACATATTCACTGTACAGATTGCGGCAGGCCACTAGGACCATAGCAAAAGCAAGGGGAATTTACACGTGGCTGTAATTGTATTTAAAAAATTTAAAAATTTAATATATACCTTGTATTTATAATGATCCTAACAACCTACCGCTATTGTACATTCATTGTTCGTTTATTAAACACCACGATGGCCACATGCATATTCTCCTTGCTTTTGCAATGGTCCTAGTAGCCTGCCGCAATCTGTATATATTAAACAGTATCGGGGACATTATACAGCCCTGTCGTATTCTCATTTCTGCTTTCATTGATATCGATAGTGTATTTTATATCTTTATTTTTGCTGTGTTGTTCCCATATAAATTGCGTATCAAATTAATTAGGTGTTGTGACGTTCCCATTTCTTCTAATATTTGCCAGAGTTTTTCCCATTTTACTCTGTCAAAGGTCTTTATGTAGTCAATAAAACATACAGTGCGTTTTTTTAACGGTGGCCATAGGGATTTACATAGTAAAACTTATACCTCCTGTTAACTTTTGTTTCTCTAAGAATTTAGAGCAAATTTAGATTTTGAGTAATTAATAACACCATTTTTTACCAAATAGACTTTACTAGAATAACATGTGCATAAAAATTCAAATGGCCTGCCCGAAATCTAGACCTTTCTGCACTAGATTTTTTTTGTGGGGACATTTAAGTTTCAAAGTTTACGATCAGGTGCCTGGGCAACCCGTGAAGGTAGAGGAATTAAAAAATAGGATAAGGGAAGCCTGTAATTCGGTCAGTGTGCGTGCACTGCAAAATGTAAAACGCAAGTTTATGAGCGATTGGGACATTGTTTAGCAGCTGAGGGCAACAATTTTGAACAATATCTTATGTAAATATTTGTTTAATATTTTGATATTTTTGAGTGTTGCTGTTTAAATAAAAAATTTAGTTAAATGTTTTTATAAACCATTTAAATAATTGACTTAATTTAGGTAATACAATAAAAGTTAACAAAATCCAAAAAATTTTACACGTAAATCCCTATGGTCACTGTTAAGAAAATCGCACTGTATAAACTTTAGTGTTGAACCCTCTGGCTTTTTCAATTATTTGCCTTAAGTTCAGTACTTGTTCTCTTGTTTCCTTTCCGGGCATAAATCCGATCTGTTCATTTGAGACGTTTGTCAAGCGCACAGGTTTTAATTTTTCATTTATGATTGTCAGTAGAATTTTACTTGCATGCGATATAAGCGCAATTGTTCTGTAGTTTGCACAGTCTCTTGGCGAACCCTTTTTGTAGATAGGGACTAATATTGATTCACATTCACATTCTGTTGGCCATTTTTATGTTTCCCATATCTTCTGACATAAGGAGTGTAATATCTCTACACCTATTTCTCCCATTGCTTTCAACGTTTCTGCTGTGATTTTATCTGGGCCTGCGGATTTGTTGCCATTGAGTTTATTTATTGCTCTCTCTACATCTGCCATTACAATGTTGGGTTCATTTTTCATAGGTTACAGTTACATTTGCATTTATCGTGTTGTCATTTCCGAGAGATGCTTGTGCATCATCTTTATAAAGCTTCTGGCAGTATAATCTCCATACTTCTTCAGTGCTTGTTACAGTTTTTCCATTTTCATTATCAATCATTAGTGTTCTAGGTTTAAAATCTCTTGTGAGGTATCGGACTGTTCTATATAGGACTTTTCGACTCACATCAGTTAACTTGGCGTTCGAGTTCTATACATATGTCATTAATATGTTTGTTTTTATCACGTTTACATGCTTTTTTTATGTCTTCATTCAGTGGTCACATCCTTCTGTCCTTTTCCTTGTGTGTCATATTTGATAGTTTAACTTTTCGTCTTTTCTCAATTATATCTTCGGTAAAAGAGCAATGAAAATGGAACCCAACCGATCAAAAGACAATTAGTGAGATGTTAAAAAAACACTCCCAAGTGTATCAGTGCATTATAAACAAAAGGGATTTAAAAGCAGAGCAAGTGTAGTAACAATTATTCCAAGAAAAAGACAATATTAGTAGTTAGGTAAAGACATGACATCAAAACTGTAGTCCTAATTTCCTTTATAAACATTTGAATATCTAGTTGCTAGGTGACCTGACTGTCATTTTTTAAGGATAACTAAACAAGCTTGAAAATTGTGTGTTGAGGTCACATTGAGCTCCTGAATTATAATGTAAAATTGTAAATAAAAAAGTTATTAGTTATACCAATTGTGGTTAAAGTTATTCACGAGTGTCCTGTGCATTTGTGGGTGTAAATTGCCAGATGTTAAAAGGTCCAGGTGAAACAGATAAGCCAGTAGAATAAATTGTCCAAGAGCGAGTGACTTGAGGGGCCAATTCCTTATGCAAGCAGCTTCGCACAGCAAGAATAGTGCCTGTTACGAGTAGGCAGGACTTTCAGAGACCACTGCGCTCAGAAATCAAGCAATTTCCAAATCAATAATTCCCATTGGCGTCATTTGGAGAGAGCGTCCAGCGTCCGAGAGGTCTCCGATAATGGTAGAATTTCACAGGGAAAGCGTTGCTGTAGGTCCATTATTTTTGGACTTCAGCAAGTTCAGACTGTCTATGAGGTGGAGAGCTGTTTTCCATTGGTCCAGAGCCGTCCAGTTTCCAGAAATTTACGTAGCATCGCTTAAAAATGCAGGATGACACGGCTTGTTTCACTTTTAGCCGGATATAAAACAAAAAGCGGTCGAGCGTCGGTTGCTACGTCACAGCTAGAAACAAAACAACTTAGCAGTTGCTACGTCATAGTATTAATATTGACCTGACGTGTCTTTGCCATTTTGGTGGTTTTAGAATTCAATTTACGCTGTTTTGTGCACTAGCAGATCATTGTGTTATTTGAGTCAAATTTAGAGGTTAGCTAAATGTCAGATAAAATCATGCATTTGCCCGAAATATTTGAGAGTATTTGTCATACAATAATAATATGTTATTTGTCATACCAAGTTTTTCCTTAATTTTATGAATCCACACCCCTGAACCAAGATTGTCTCATGTTCTCCGGAGCTAGCCGAATGTTTGTTGCAAATAGATAAAATAAGAGAAGGGCAATAGACCATTTATTTGTCGTAATTTTTGTTACACTCCTTTAATTTGTCCTGAGTATGGCAGGTGAATTTCAATTGAAACTTAATAATTAGAAAGTGTAATTTCCCTTGCCAAGAGCCAGAGCCAAGTAAAGAATAAGAAAATGAAATGGAAAAGATATATACAAACAGGAAAAGAAGAAGATTATAATATATATAAATATGCTAGAAATGAAGTCAAACAAACAATCAAAAATGCAAAACAGCAGTCGTGGGAAGAATTCGGACACAAGATGAAAGAAAATTATGCAGAAAACCAAAAGTTATTCTACAGCACATTAAAACAACTAAAGAAGAAAAAAACACCAAGACAAACGAATATAAAAGACAAAAGTGGAAACGTATTAACAGATGAGAAAGATATAATGAGAAGATGGAGAGAATATTTCGAAGAACTAACAGAGTTAAAGGAAGAAGGAGAATTGGAAGAAGAAAACAACAAAGAAGAACAAATAGAACATAATGAAGAAACAAATATACAACCAATAACACTGGAAGAAGTTACACTAGCCATAAATAAGTTAAAATTAGGAAAGGCTCCAGGACAAGATGACATCACAGCAGAAATGGTAAAATATATGGAAAACAGCGGAAAAGAAAAATTACGGGACCTACTCAATGACATCATGAGAAAAAAAGAAATACCAAATGACTGGAAAGTAGGATTAATTCTGCCAGTACATAAAAAAGGCGATATGAAAACATGTTCGAACTACAGAGGCATAACATTAACAAGCATACCAGGCAAAATCTTCACAAGAATAATAGAGAAAAGATTGAGAGAACACCTAGAACCAACATTAGAGGAATCACAACATGGATTTAGAAGAAACAGAAGCACTCAGGACCTAATATTCGTATTGAGACAACTGACAGAAAAACTACTCATGAAAGGGAAGGAACTACATATCTGTTATATCGACCTGAGAAAGGCTTTCGACAAAGTGAAAAGGAAAAACGTGTGGGAAAGTTTGGAAAGAAGAGGAATAGGAAGAGATATGATAAATATTATTAAAATACTATACAAAGACAACAGAAATAAAGTAAGAACTCTCAACAATGAATCTACAGAATTCGAGACGAAGATAGGACTAAAACAAGGATGTGTGTTAAGTCCACTGCTATTTTCTGTAATCATAGACGAAGCCATTAAGAAAAGTAAAAAAAGAAGTAATAGCATTCAAATAGGATACCGAAAAATGGAAAAAGTAATATTACAAGAACTCATGTTCGCAGACGATATGTTACTGATAGCAGAGTCGGAAGAAAAATTACAACGGAATCTAACAAACTACAAAGAAGAACTAGAAACAATAAATATGGAAATAAACATCGATAAAACAAAAACCATGATAATATCAACAAAAGAAAAGAAACATAAGATAGAAATAGAGGGAAAACCGCTCGAACAAGTTAAAAGCTATAAATACTTGGGAACATACATAGAAGAAAACGGAAGGATCGATACAGAAATAAATGAGAAAATAGGAAAAGCTGGGAAAATCTATAACACATTAAGAAACACCTTTCTAGGAAAACGAGAAATTCCAAAAAAAATTAAAACAGAAGTCTACAAAAAAGTAGTAAGACCGGCGCTAATATACGGGAGCGAATCATGGACTTTGACCGACAGAGACAAAGGAAGAATCACAGCTACAGAAATGCGATTTTTAAGAAAGATTGAAGGAATTACGAGGAGAGATAGAGTGAGAAATATGACAGTAATAAAAAACCTAGATATAAAGCCAATAACAACAATAGTAGAAGAGAGACAGCTAGGTTGGCTAGGACACCTTCACAGAATGGAAGACCACAGAGTGACGAAGCAAGTGTACGAAGTAAAGGCACAAGGCAAAAATAAAGTAGGACGACCACGACTAAGATGGGAAGAACAAACACGACAAGCTGCACTAAAAAGAAGAATTAAATGGGAAGAAGTAGGAAGATTAGCACAAGATAGGAAGAAATGGAAAAGGTCAACGAAAGAAAGCCCGACAATATAAGAGAAACAATATTAGATATGAACGTATAACTAAAGCCAATTCAATTAAAGTAACTTAAGTACCTGTAAGTGTGTTATAAAATTTATATAAGTCCGACACCTAACGGTATAAGGACTAAAGATTAAATAAATAAATAAATAATTTCCCTTGCCAGTAATTGATCTATATATATAAAAATGAATCCCTATTTCCCTTGGTCACACCATAACTTGAGAATGACTTTACCGATTTTATTCATCTTTTTTTTAAGTTTTCTAATACTTTGTAGAAGGTTCTTACGGAAAGAAAAATTAAGAAAATCGCGCAGAAAATTTCAGAAAACTTAACGACTATTTAACCTTCGTGCGTTTGACAGTTTGGGGAGAGAATGGGACGGGACGGGAAAAGGGAAAGGGACGGGGATGGGATGGGATGGGATGACAGGAAATAATTAGTCATTATTTAATACACAAATAACGAACCTCGCGCGTACGAAGTCGCGGGTAACAGCTAGTTATTTTATATTTAAAAATCCTTATTTTTAGGAGGAGGGTTATTACAATATATCCAATTTTTTATATTTTTCCACGATTTGTCTGTATACTCTGTGATTGGTGGTTTTTTTCCGTCTTCTTTCATTGCGTTTTGTAGTTTCACCATATCTGGAGTATTTATTTTATTACTTTGTTGTGTTGCTGTACGCAATTTTATGGATAGCTTGGTTTGTAGTAGTTTCTGGTCTGATCCATACTTCGCTCCAGGTATTGTTTTGGTATTTGTGATTGACGTTCTCCATCTCCTTTGTATCAGGATATAGTCGATCTGATTTTTGTACATTCCATTTGGTGAGGTCCACGTAGATAATCTACGTGCGTGATGTTTGAATAGTGTTTGTAATAGTGAGGTCATTATTTATTGCAAATTCTATTAGCCAATTTCCTCTATTATTTCGCTCCCCAAGGCTGTAACTTCCCACTACGTGTCGGATGTGTTGATCTTCTCTCGTGTTTCCTACTTTGGCGTTGAAGTCACCCGTTATAATCACTATATCATTTTGTGGAATTTCGATATAGTTTCTTCGATTGCTGCGTATGCCTCTTCTATTTCTTCTTCCGGTGCCTCTGTTGTGGGCATGTATGTGTGTATTATATGTAATTTTGTGGGTTTAGCTGTGAGGGTGACTTGTATTAATCGGTCATTAATAGGTAGGTGTCCTTCAACGTATTTTTTTAAGCTTTTATTTATCATTATTGCAACTTTGTTTCTCTTTCTGTTCGAGCTGAATGTGTACACTACATGGTATGTCATATCAGAATGTCCATTATCTTTGCCATGAGTTTCTGCAATGCCACATACGAGGCTTGTTCAATTGAAACCCATCTTTGGTCAGGTTAGCCTTGGAAACAATTGTAATCACTCAACTGACGTTTTGCAATGTTAGTTGTGTTTGTAAACGTCACACTGATTAGTTCCTATCATTTGTATTTGACAGCGATTTTCACGACAATGCTCGGCCTCATGTTGCCAAAGTAGTGAAAGAAAATCTACAACGAAAGAAATGGAGGATATTAGAGCATCCACCCTATAGTCCCGATTTATCGCTCTGCGATTTTCACATCTTTGGGCCACTGAAAAAGGCGTTAAAAGGTAATCGTTTTCAGTCGGACGAAGAAGTACAAAATGCTGTAAAAGAATTCTTCAAGCAGCAGCCACAAGAATTCTTTAAGCAGGGTATACATCGGTTGGTGAAACAATGGGATATGTGCCTTAATTGTAGTGGTAATTATTTGTAAATATATTTGCCAATAAATTTTTTCTGGACCAAAGATGGGTTTCAATTGAACAAGCCTCGTATATTGATGTTCTCACATAATAATTTTTTCTCCACTATCCTTAGCTTTCCAATTTGCAACCATCCCGTAACGTTCTGCGTTGCCATCGTTAGCTTTTACGGAGCTGTATTTCTTCTATTCTTCCAGTATCTAATTTCACATGTACTGCCTGGTCACCCGTTTTTACATGACCGGTAACCAATTTCCCACCCATTGACTTGGACCCAACTTGGCGCTGTTCTCTACCCGAATCACCTGCCATATTCATTTTTCTGTCTCTCATTATCCACAGTGTTCTCTGGGAAGATAATCAGGTGGTTTCCCCTTGCCTGCCTGATCCTATGCCGTTGACCTTTTATCTTGATTCAGCCGCCTTCAAGATAACCATTCCCCTGGGACAAAAGAATGCCGCGCATCAAGTAGCCGCTCCTAATTTGTAGAACAGACACTGTTAGCAGCCGCCCACTCTGGAACAGATGCTGCTGCTAGTTTTGGTCCGCCCTGGGTATTTTATTTCCCCGGTACCCTCCATATTTGGAGGCGTTCCCCTATGTGCCACCTGAGGAGTCGCTCGATGGGGGATCTAGCAACTCCACATGGGGTATTCTTCACATCACTCGGATAATCTTCTCATCATCGGAGATTAGAGCTATATAGAATTTAATATAATTTGTATTTTTTTCAGAATATTCAGGGTGTTTAAAAACTACGTTCGGATATTTTACCCACTTCTAGATCTCATCAATCCAAACAAAAAAGTCCTAATAAACATTGGTCCAAAAACGCTTCATTTCCGAGATACAGGGTGTTAAAAGTTTTAAAAAAAATCTGTTTTTTATTGTTATCTAAAAATGCCTTGGGCGATTTTAATGAAATTTTTATAGTTTGTTTATAACTTTATGAGGTATCTTTTAGACATATTACAGTTGATCCAGTACTTCCAGAGGTGTGCCCATGGGGCATGTCGATTAGGTTTTAAACAAAATTAACGCCCAATAGATTTTTTGCAATTTTCATATATATATATATACAGTGTGTCCCATAAAGTTCCCTACAAATGGGAAACTTTTTTATTATTGGTTTCTCAGAAAATTTTATTCTTTATAAAATGCTCTGCATGGCTTCAAAACCTAAAATCAAAAACCAAATGACCGAAATATTGCGTAGTATACAGGGGAGGGTCAAAAACATAAATTCCTCTTAAGAGTAAAGTACCCTTATTTTTAAAAATACAAAAAAGTTTTATAAGAATTAATTGTTTAGAATGAAAATTATGCTCAGATTCAAAAGCATGGCCTTCTATTCGAAAAATTAATATTTTTCAATTTTTTTGAATATTGCCTCTCTTTATTTAAGAAGTACAACTGTGCTAATGTTTCTTTAAATTAAGTTCTATACAGTCCCTTTTCAGGAATATTTAAAGTATTAAAACGAATTGGAAGAATATACAATAATTTTTATGTTTTTATTCAATTGTTAGCTGCATGCCTGTAGAGTAGCTATTTAGCACATTAATTTTTTTGTGAAAATGGTTTTCTTGCATTAAAATGAATCAGGTAATAATCATTTGCAAACGTTTAAACCCTTACGTAATTCAAAACTCTTCAGATTTTCCTTCAAATTATTTATTGAATGCTGGCACATAACAAAATATGAAAAAAACTACTATAGCCATGGGAAACAAATTTGTAAGACAACAAACGAATGTCAGATTGAGTTGTCTTCGTTGAAGTAAGCGTCTAAAACGTTATAATGCCTGTAAAGCTAACTCTTCAAGATAAAATAGAATTAACATTAATTGTCGGTGAAAATTACAAAACATATAGGGAAGCCGCAGTTATTTTTAATAATAGACACCCAGAAAAAAACGTACACTTTACTACAATTCGGGATGTACTAAGTAAATTCAAAACCACAGGATGTGTTACCAATCAGTTCAAGACACCTCATGAACCGTCAGTCACCACAGAGGATACAGTTAACAATGTGATACTGTCTGCTGTTGAAAATCCCAAGGATTCCTTACGAAAAAGGTCGGATAATTATATTGCCCAATAACATAAGTAAGAATACAATTGGTAGAATTCTTAAATCAAATCGATTCCGGCCATATAAACCAAAATTTATTCACACCTTAAACCAGGCAGATTTTGATCAAAGGTTTGAATTTTGTGGATGGTTTCAAGGAGAGCTTGAAGATAATTCGCTTTTTGCGAGAAAAATTCTGTTTACCGATGAAGCGACATTTACATCGAATGGAGTAGTTAGCTCTCAAAACTGCCGGTGGTGGAGTGATACTAATCCCAACTTTACGATCCAATCTCGTGACCAGTATTCCTTCAAAACAAATGTCTGGTGCGGCATGTATAAGAACAGAATATTAGAACCATTTTTCTTTAGACAAACCATGAGCTCTGAAAGGTATTTGGATTTCTTACAACACCAAATTTTTGAATTTCTACATGAACGAACCATTGTCGAAAGGTCCGAAATGTGGTATCAACATGATGGAGCACCGTGTCATAGCACAAGAAATGTACGAGAATACTTACATAATATTTTTAACGGGAGAGTTATAGGACGGTATTTTGAAAATTCTTGGCCAGCGAGATCTCCGGATCTTACTCCATTGGATTTCTTTTTGTGGGGCTACTTAAAACAAAAGGTATATCAAAAAAGACCATTTCAGGATATTGACCATTTAGAAAGAGTGATCACAGAAGCAGTCCATTCAATTACCTCTAGTCAAATAAAAAATGTGTTAAAAAAATTTTCAAAAAGAACTTTAGTTTGCATGGAGAGATTGGGAGGATATATTGAAGCAGCTGTTCAATAAACTATTATCTTATGTTATCAGTTAATTTCTAGTGTGTTAAAAGTGTTTTTAAATATTTCAATAACAAATTGTGTATTATTTTAGTTTTATTTCATAGTGTAATATGAAAATATGCTTATTTATATCCTGTTGTAACGTTTACTTTTACATCCTTCAAAACATCTAGTTGTTGTTACATAGTTTGAAGGATTATCTGAAGCGTTTTGAATTATATGTATAAGGGTTTAAACGTTTGTCTTACAAATTTGTTTCCCATGGCTATAGTAGTTTTTTTCATATTTTGTTATGTGCCAGCATTCAATAAATAATTTGAAGGAAAATCTGAAGCGTTTTGAATTACGTAAGGGTTTAAACGTTTGCAAATGATTATTACCTGATTCATTTTAATGCAAGAAAACCATTTTCACAAAAAAAAATAATGTGCTAAATAGCTACTCTACAGGCATGCAGCTAACGATTGAATAAAAAAATAAAAATTATTGTATATTCTTCCAATTCGTTTTAATACTTGGAATATTCCTGAAAAGCGACTGTATAGGACTTAATTTAAAGAAACATTAGCACAGTTGTACTGTTCTTAAATAAAGAGAGGCAATATTCAAAAAAATTGATAAAATATTAATTTTTTTGAATAGAAGGCCATGCTTTTGAATCTGAGCATAACTTTTTATTCTAAACAATTAATTCTTATAAAACTTTTTTGTATTTTTAAAAATAAGGGTACTTTACTCTTAAGAGGAATTTATGTTTTTGACCCTCCCCTGTATACTACGCAATATTTCGGTCATTTGGTTTTTGATTTTAGGTTTTGAAGCCAAGCAGAGCATTTTTAAAGAATAAAATTTTCTGAGAAACCAATAATAAAAAAAGTTTCCCATTTGTAGGGAACTTTATGGGACACACTGTATATATATAATCCGAGCCTTATATACCCGAAGGTGTAGGCAATATTTAAATTAGTTCTGTCTATGTATAAATCTTTTCCACTTTGGCTTGTACTTTGCTAGTACTATTGCACCGGTTCTATCTATTCCTCTCTGTTTTAGTAATTTATCTATGTTATCGTCCCATGTTCTGGCTGTTCTTCCTCTAGAAAGATCAAATTAAAGCTTATTAGAAAGTTTTTTATTTACATTAAAAAGTTCATTGTGCAATTCAATGTAATTTGATCTCTTATCTTGTCTTCTAGCTTCCCATATTCTTTTAACTGGTCTTTCATTTCCCATACGTATCAGGTGTCCTAACCATCGTAGCTGTTCTTCTTCCACTCTTTTTAAAATTGGCTCGACTTCTAGTTCCGCCCTCACATCTACATTTCTTATCCGATCCATTCTTGTTATGCCCAGGACCCGTCTCAAGTACTTCATTTCCATACTTTGAACTTTGCTAGCTAGCCTCTCATTTAGCACCCAGCTTTCGCACCCAAAGGTAAGTATGGGTGCAATTTTCATATATTTTTTTATTAAAGCAACTAAAAATGCAACTTTTTTGTCTCTTGATTTTTTTTCGCATTTCGCTTCATTTTCAAGAAAAAATAAAGCTTAAATTTTTCCACACCTCTGAACCTATTAAGATTATCACTCAAATGCTCCAATATCTCAAAATCCATCAGCCGATTTTAGTGGAACTTTTAAGGTTTATTGATGCTATTAAGGATCATTCTTTTCCGTACTTAGATTTAAATTAGTTATTCCTGGAGCGGGCGGGATTTTATTTTTTGGAAACTTTAACCTTCTGTATCTCGGACATGAAGGGTTTCCAGACCCATGTTTATTAAGACTTTTTTGTTAGTATTGATGAGATGTACGAGCCCTGTCTCAGTGAAGTTGGCCCATCCAGGAAAATGCTTTTTAATCAATAGAATTGATCAAATCAAGCAAAGCTCAAGTAAAATATTATAGTTATTTATTATACCAATAGCTAATAACTAATTTGTTAACAAAAAAATAATAATTTTACCAACCAAACACAGAAAATGGCGTGGATTTTAATTTTAGAACGAATTTCAATTATTGAAGTTTAATCTTATTATTTAAATTATTTAAATTAACATTGCGTTACATCGCCTTTTCTACTAATTACTACCTCAATGCGTTTAGTCATGGTATTTACTAAGTCTTGCCATTGATTTGGTGTGAACGAATCCCAAATATTTTGGAGGCGCGAACGCAACTCTGGCACCGTTCTTGCAGGGTGTGTCCGAAGCTTTTTTTTCATTACATGCCACAACGTTTCTATTGGAGACCGGTCTGGGCTACTAAATATCCAGTTTAAAAGAGAAGAGATATATTATTTTGAGACATCCAATCTTTGAGTTTTTTAGTCGTGTGACATGCAGCACCATCCTGTTGAAAGATAGCATCAACTTCAGCTGATTGTACTTCTTCAAGAGATGGCTTTAAATCATTTTGCAAGATGTTGATATATTTATTGGCATTTACAATGCCTTCTATAATCTATTCCATCTTTAAAAAAACGATAGGTTGCCATGCTTTTCTTTTCCTAAATTGGCAGTACTAAGGAAAGCAGTAGTTATATTTCATTTCTTTGTGGTGGCAAACTTTTTCTAACTAAATTTGAAATGCCGTGTTGCCAATGCTATCAAACCAAAAGACAAGAAAATATGTCAATAAATGTCATTATGACACTTTCCTAATCTCTGAAAAATAAAGTGTTAGTGTAAGTGATTATTGTGAAAAATTTAATAATCAGCATGCACAATGTTGTGTCTTCGGCGACGAAAGCAGTGTGTTAAAGTGCTACACACATTTCAGACGAGATAAAACCGATCTAAGCAATGATCAAATTATTAGTAGATTGATGAACATTTTCAACGTGAGTACACTGAATTCCTATCCCATAAAAGAAGTGCATCATTTATTTATAAGTAAAAAGATCTGTTATCTATTCTATAATTACTAAAAATTATGTTGCACATTATGGCAACATCGGGCATTCTGAACCTTCAAAATTCCTAACCTAACTTTACCGCAGTTTTGTCAGTTCATATACAGAGTGATATCTGTCAGATTGTCATGGCCAACCATCGTTTTTTTAAAAATGGAATAGATTATATGAAATGTAGCTTCCCTACTCCCCTAGCCGACATACATCCTCAAATCATTACTGAAGCAGGAAATTTGACTTTTCTCTTTAGGCAATCTTTGTGATATCCCTCATGCTTGTTTCTTATTACTCGGCTTCGGCTATCACCCACACAGACATTAAATCTCGATTTGTCACTCCACAAAATTGAATTCCATTGGTCTTGAGACCAGTTTCTATGATTTTTTGCCTATAGTACCCTATTTTCCTTTTGTTTTTCTGTAAGTAGAGGCTTCTCCTTTGCCTACAAGTTAATTATTTTGGTAAATTTTGGAATGACATAACAAACGCTATAAACTGACGCACCTTGTAAACCTTATAACCCATTTTTCTGGCAGCTCTATTGCAGGTAGCCCTTGAAAGATGTTTTCCAGTAGCAGCATTCCATAAAACACTCAATTCTCCAAAATTAGAACGACGGTTTTGCATCAAAATTCTTCTGAGGGCTCTCAAGTTTATATCGGAAAAGCTAATCTTCTTACCAGTCCTGCGTTTTTGAGCAACAGAACCAGTAGTTCTGTGCAAGCGAATGATGTTTCGTACTGTGTATCAAGACAAATTGACATCTCTACCTATTTGCGATATGGATTTACCGATTTCAGATAAATGAATTATAATTTTTCGTACATCGTCACTAACAGCTTTACCGCGACCCATTTTAAAATATTATTTACAATTTATGCACTCTAGAATATGCAAACTAACTAATGACAACCATAAGAAATATAATCAGATAGAATGGAAACTTCTTAATAAAAGTTGTCATCGTTTTGCGCCGTCTGCCGAGATGTGCGGCAACTAAATGGGAACGCGGGAAATTTAAACCCAGAAAATAAATTAGTATTTTATTTACGGTATTGCTAATATGATTGAAATTATTTATATACTTCTTGACGACTATTAAATAATTTATTACCAAGCATATAACAATTTCAATCATATTAACATAGCCTAAATAATTAATAAATTAAAATAAAAAGCATTTTTAACAATAATTGTTACAATAAAATAAGAGTATAAGTTGCTGAAGGTTTTTATTAACTTTTATCTCTTTAGTTTTTTAGAAATAATTATCACAAATATAAAGCTTCAGCAAATATTTTGTACCGCTCACTGCATTCCAATAATTCGGCACCTCACGTACACGTAAATGATGCATGTCGTCTAGTGGTCTATTTATTTCTTTCAACCACTCCTGCCGTTTCATGCTATTTCTTGGTCCTTAATTTGCAATAAGTAATTCATTAAAGAGTATTGCTAAATATTGCAGTTTAAATTACCTTCAGGAACTTGAAACAGCGTATACCCTTTTATGCTGTTGTTCAGGCAACCTTTAACGTAGCAAATACAAACCATAATGCTATATATATACGTTTTGACAAAATTCGTCGGGAGAACTAGGGAATCCGAGATCACAATCATCTCTTCAGGGCATAATTTAGGCAAATAACCTGTAATCGTAAAAAATACCTTTGATATTTCTTCAGATCTTCAAGTTTCAGGGTCAGTAGACGAAAAACATTTTAAATTGCGGTTAAAAACGATCATCTGCATAACTTACAACCTAGAGAAAGGATTGTGGCATCGCATTCGAAGGATATATTACTAATAAGAAAAATTATTTATGACCTTACTAGTAGCGCCTATGGTAAATTTGACACTGACAAACTCGTTTTTTAAACTTGTCAAATGGTGTTTCCTTATCTGTGTTAGCGTAGCTAACGTGATTTAGTGACCTTAATCGAATTTAGAGATCCTGTATATAGTTTACTAAGAGTTGGGCAAACAGCGTGATACATTTTGATTGGTTTGGATCACTTTTTACAAGGCATGTGTGATAAAAGTGCCGTTCTTTGCATATTTTGTAACATTTTACGACCGATGGTTTCACACATGCAAATCTAAATTCTAACTAGGTGGGCCTGATATTCCTAATAGTCGGTTCTAGAGATCCTAAGAATGGCCAATCCTCTGAAAACTCCCTCATCAAAAGAAAACTAGTAAAATTGGTTCTCATAACCTCTTTGTTCGATATATGTCAAATGTCTAATTTGGATCGAAATTGTATGTCAAATCACGCTGTTTGCCCAACTCTTAGTAAACTATATACAGGATCTCTAATCGAATTTTCTTAGAAGCGTCATCTGCTGAGATGTGCGGCAACTAAACTAAATAAAACATTTAGTTGTATAGCAGTGCGCATAGCATGATGACAACTGACTTAAAAGCCTAGAATTGTCAAACATGTTCAATTGTTTCCAAGCAGCACACTTTAGTCTAATAAAGGGTTACTTGATTCTCGGCCAATAACTCTGAATATGTAAATACGGCATGGATATCCCACAATTTCCAATTCAAAATAAAAAACATGGAAATAATTTGTAAAGAACTTGTCAACACTTTCTAATTTTTGAGTGATTGGGCCAACTTCACTGAGACAGGGCTCGTATAAGTGGGTAAAATATCCGAACGTATTTTTTAAACACCCTGTATTAGCAAAAAACTTAATTATACTTGCCAACATAGCTTGACGAATTGAAAGATTTTTCCGGAGCAATCCATTTTTTATTGAAATCTTGGATGATGCACTATGATGATGTTCCAGTCTGTCACACTACAACCTTTGTTTGATTTATTTATATTCATTTGGTTTAATTTTGATTTTATCTAATGTAATTTCATGTTTTTTATGTCATTACTAAGTTTATTAAATGCTTTTGTTTCTGACTATTCCAAAGTTTCTACATGTGATTTGTTATTATTGAAGAAAAACCTGTTTATATGCTGTGTTAAGTTTTTCCAGTCACTTTTCCAACAAAGTGTTGTATGTTTTAAAATTTAATTTAATTATAATGTTATTAAGAAGTGCATTTCGAACAAAATGGCTCCAACCGCTGGTCGTAAGAACGATTTGTATTATCACAAAGATTATTTTTAAAATTTCTCAAATTACAGGTTTTTCAAAAAATTATGGGCGTTCCCCACAAAGGACAAATGGTTCTTTTTGTGTTGGTAATACTAAGCTGCCTGAAATGCCAAAAATTATAATAACGTTATTTGAACATTGTACTTCATCGAATGGCAAGAGGGGGTAAACATGGTCTGTAATTACGCAATATTTTTTCCGAAACTATAAAATAATGATCATGTTAAGCTTTTATGTTGTTGGTAAGCATATCCTGACGAAAATGGCACAACCGCAAGTCGCTAGAACAATTTGCTCAGTCAGGAGATCGATTCGGACAATTTCTAAAAATTTTGGGGTGTTTCCCACAATGGAACTCTTTTGTGGTGATTCTAAGGGACCTTAAGAAAATATTTCTGCAGGAATTGGCTATCTAACAATTACTTCCGTCTCTAGCACTAACTTGACTATTTATTAGTGGATTTGGAATATTGAAAATGGTTGGTACAGCTTCAGGTAGCAATCTTTTTTTTTTACGGATTACTGAAGTTTGTCTCCTTGAAATTGAAATGTGAAGAACTCAAACGGCAGTTATTGTAAAGGTATGTAGCACTTGTTGCTAAAAGATCTTCCCTTTCACTTTTCACACTTACAAGATTTAAATTAGTTCATTTAGCCACCTTTGAGAAACCCATGTGCCTGTTGCAAATTATAATATCAAATGTACCAGCCCAAATTAAATGTTGCATATTAATAAATGGTGACATGCCCAAGCGTATGTACAAATGGTTCACAAGAGAGGAAAATGGAAAAATTACTCTTGACATACCAATTAGTCTTCTTTCAATCTTATCCAAGCTTCTAGAGAAAGTATTGTGGACAATATTGAATGAACAAATTACAACCAGGACATACACACTTGTCATCAACTTCCAAGACTAACATTATCAAGACAGGATTTGAACAGAAGAAATGCACAACGATATTATTCCTCACATCTCACAAACTTTTGATCGTGTATGACACATCGGCTTCAAATACAAGATTATCCGTTTACAAATTCCTGAATATCAGAAAGCAATTCTTTTTACTTTTCTTGACATTCAAGTTCATGGTTCTCTCTCAGACACCAAACAAGTTCAAACTGGTATACCACTAAGTAGTGTTCTTGTCCCATGTTATTTAATATATACATGCACGATACTCCACAATAGTACATTGTGTATCTAGGACGAAAAGCATAGCATTCCCAGACGACTGTGAATATTGTTGGGTGAGGCGAATGCCGAGCCCAACAACACAGGAGTCTGGGAATGTTGCTTTTTGTCCAAGATACACATACTATTTTTCCGCCGATCGATACGAGTAATTAAAAAAAATAGAAAATAGTACTCGAATATTCCCTGCCTAGGCCGGGAATATTATTCCTGTACAGTTTTATTGTAAATTACCTAGCAACGGCTGATGTAATGGAATGTTTGATTTTGCTCAACAAAATTTTGTCAATAATGTGACAGTTCTAGTATGATTGGTGGAAAATATTAATTTTTTAAAAACCAGTGGCGTTCAACATGTTGCAAATCTTTTACATGCAAATATAAAAATAGAAACCTTTTTTTATATATCATACAGCATGAAAATATGTCCACTATTGACCCGGCAGAAGATCTTTTGTCCAGTGTGACTAGAGTCGAAGTCGACGGCATAAGAATGGACGAGCTGCGAGGGGTTTTTAGCAGATACAGTTTCGATAAGCAGCGCACCAATGGACTAACAATCGACTCGTACCAGAACGAAGTAAACAAATCAACTAGGTACTTAAACTTGCTATTACTAATGAATTCTTTTGGCTAGATTGTAAACCTGATCCAGACGAACCAAGTAGTCGTCATTCAAGGCCCGACTGGTTGTGGCAAAACTACTCAAGTTCCGCAGTTCATTTTGAACGATAGCAAAATCAAGGACAAACCCTGCAAAATAGTTGTCACGCAACCTCGTCGAATTGCTGCCATTAGCGTTGCACGCAGGGTTTGCGAAGAGCGGGGCTGGGGCCTGGGGAGCATCTGCGGCTATCAGGTATGGTTGGTTGTGGCGAGTGAGGACTGATTTTAAGCTAGTATTCAACAGGTTGGGTTGGAGCGGGAGTTGGGCCCTGACACCCTTCTAGCTTACGTCACAACGGGAGTTTTGTTGCAAAAATTAATCAAACAGAAAAATCTCCACGAATTCACGCACATTTTGGTTGACGAGGTGCATGAGCGCAACCAAGACATGGATTTTTTGCTGCTGATTATTCGTAGGTTTCTTAATACAAACTCGCCTTCTACAAGGGTAAGCAACATGTTAGAGTTACCAGATATTCATTTTTCTATTGATTTTTATGAAAACTTTCAAAAAAAAATTCTGGAATTTACAGTTAAATCAAGCGTAATTAAAAATGTAAGTTTTTCTATAGGTAGTGCTCATGTCTGCCACGTTTGACACAGAAGAATTTGCACAGTATTTCAAGAACTTTCATCATGCACAATTGATACCTGCGCCAGTCATTTATGTGTCCAAGACGACCACCTTTAATACTCAAATTTACTACGCGGACCAGCTGCAGCAAATGGGGCAGGTGAGTTGTTGCAGTGGGAATTGTTCGCCTTTTCAAAGCATCTTTTAGATTCCTTACTATGACTACGCTGAGCCAAAGGTCGAACGGTGCCTGTACGACATTTTCGCCTGTTTGGTTCATTATTTTGATAGGCTGGATCCCATTGATACGGTCACAAACCTTCCCACGATTGGACATGTGTTGGCTTTTCTGCCGGGCATTCTGGAAATCGAAGAAGCTCATGACAGGCTGCTTGCGGCCAGGTAGGATTTGCACTTGTGACTCTGAAGGCAGGCACTGAATCTCTGTTTTTAATAGCAAGCTGCGTAATAAAAATGCACAAGGCGGAAATCCTATAAAATGGCATATCCTTCCTTTACATTCGTCTATTACCATGGAGGAGCAGAGGAGGGTTTTCCAACTGCCTCCACCAGGAGAACGAAAGATTATTTTGTCTACAAATATCGCTGAAAGCTCTATTACCGTACCAGACATTTTTTATGGTAAAATAATTTGTTCTAATATTAGTAATAATTTTATATATCATTTGCTCACCTTTTGTTCTTCCTTATGTTCTTTTTTATTGTCCTTTCTAGAGCTGTGGGTATGTAAAATTTTTATCTGGATATCTGGTTACAAAAAATTTTCAGTTAACTGATTTTATCTGATTTCAGATAACCAAGGGTAATTTGTAGCCACTGATAATTTTTAGCGTGTTTGTTTGTCTCAATATGAGTGTAAATACCGTCTTTTTAATACACTTTAGACATTATTTTCGGGCATTTAACAAACTTAATGGAAGCTACATTAGCGCATGTATCGAGAGATTAAAAAAACTGATCGTCAGCGGGCTGTGGAAATTCAAACGTATGAAAATATGTTGCTGGCACTGTAGATCTATGTCAAATTTAAGGTTTGCAGGTTAGGTTTTGCGTCATTTTGTGTCAAAACTGGGAGAATTCGGAGAGAAAGAACTGAACAAAAATGGAAGAAAAATGCTAGAATTCTGCATTGCAAATAATCTAAAAATAGGTAATACTTTTTGGAACCAAACTAATGAGGATCGATATACTTACATAGCTGAGGGAAGAAACGCAAAGAGTATAATAGATTATGTTGTATATACCCAAGAAATGGAGAAAGAGATAAAGGAAGTTAAAGTAAACAAGGAAGCAGAACTGAATACGAACCACAGAATGGTCACAGCAAAAATACAAGATTCCATAAACGTGGAAGAAGAATGCAGGGAATATTTTAGGATAAATATAGAAAGGATGAAAAATGAAGAAACACAAATAAAATATGCCGAAGAAACAGATAAGGCGCTCGAATACCAAGAGACAGTGAACAGCAATCTTACAATGGAAAGTAGATGGAGAATATTTAAAGAAACTATATTAAAGACGGCAACTACAGTATGCGGAATCAAAAAAATTAAAAAAGGGGAAAAGAGAACAAGATGGTGGACAGAAGAAGTAAGAAATATAGTAAAACAGAAGAAAGTAGCATGGAAAAGATATCAACAAACAGAGAGGATGGAAGATAAAGAAGAGTATAACAAACTGAATAAACTAGTAAAGGAAGCAGTAAAGAGAGCCAAAAAGAAAACATGGGAAGAGTTCGGAGACGAATTAAATGAGGGTTTTAGAAATAATAATAGAAAATTCTGGAATGGAATAAAAGCTATAAGAGGAAAAGGAAAAAACGAATTAAGCGGTATAAAGGACAAAGATAATAAACTATTAGTAAAAGCAGAAGAGATGACAGATAGATGGAGGGAATTTTTCGCAGAAAAATTTGATAAACAAGAAGACGAAGGGCTTGCAGAGAGAGAAGATCCAGAAGAAGATTTAGGAGAAGCGAGGATGGATACAAGTGCCATAAGTAGAGAAGAAGTAGTAGAAGCAATATTAAAGATGAAGACAGGGAAAGCATGTGGAGAGGACGATATACAACCAGGAATGGTAAAAGGCCTGGGAGAGGTAGGAATAGACTGGGTATGGAAGATATGCAAGGAAGCGGAGGAAAATAACAAAATACCAGAGGAGTGGAATAATAATCTAATACTACCAATATATAAAAAAGGAGAAAGATCAAACTGTGAAAATTACCGAGCTATATGTCTGTCATCAGTAATCTACAAAGTTTATACAAGAATTATTGAACAAAAAATAAGGAAGTGCATAGAAGATAAAATGGAACAGGAACAAGCGGCCTTCAGAAAAGGAAGACAAACCAATGACAATATTTATATACTAAGGAACGTAATAGAAAAGAAGATAGAGACCGGAGAGGAATTGTTTTTAATATTTATTGATCTACAAGCGGCGTTCAATACAGTACGAAGAACTATAATGCTGGAATGCTTAAGAAAAATACAAGTTCCGAGAAAATTAATAAACGCGGTCAATACGAAATATAAAAATGCAAAAGCAAAAATTCAAGTAAATGGAAGCAGATCGAAGGATATAAAACTAAGAGTAGGGATTAAACAAGGTGACAGCTTAAGCCCCCTACTATTTATTGTGGTAATGGATAGACTATTGAAAAATGTGAGAGAAAACAACAAGGGACTGAAAACAACAATTGGACACAAAAATATGGTACTCGTTCAGATCGATGCTTTACTTTATGCAGATGACATAGTCCTAGTGGCAGACAGTAAAAACAAGATGCATAGACTATTAAACATATGGATAGAAGAAATAGAAAAAATGCATATGAAAGTGAACACTGATAAAAGTAAAGTAATGATAATCAACAAGAGAGAAGAAAGCGGGACATATAAGTTTGACCACAAGAATAAAATACTTGAGGAAGTAACAACGTGTGAATATCTGGGAAGCACATTTACAAATGATGGGAAATACGACCTGGAAATAGCGAACAGGACTAAGAAAGCGAATAAGATATACTACGCATTGGCCAAAACAATATTCGGGAAAAAGGAAATAAGCAATAAAAACAAACTAATAGTATATAACACCATAATCAGAACAACATTACTATACTCAAGCGAAACATGGACCGTGCAACAAAAACATAGATCCAAGCTGACAGCGACAGAAATGAAGGTGCTAAGGAAAATAGTTAACAAAACCAAACTGGATCACATAAAGAATGAAGACATTAGAGCTACACTACAGCAGGATCCAATAAGTAAGATGATAAAAGATAAACAACTTGAATGGTTAGGCCATCTCTTAAGAATGCAAGACGATAGAATACCAAAGAAAGTTATGGAGGCTAAACAGCTCAGAAAAAGGAAAAGGGGCAGACCAAGAACAACATGGATGAATCAGATAACCAAAATAGGACTGACGAGAGGCAAAACACTAGGCGAGATGAAGAATTGTGCCGGAGACAGGAAGAAATGGAAAGAATGGATAAAAAAATAAACAAACCACAACCCGACACCTGTTTAGGGTACCAGGGTTTTTTAGACGAAGAAGAATTTCCACAGCCCGCTGAGGATCAGTTTTTTTTTTAATCTCTTGATAGAATCGGCAAAGTTTATGCTGTTTGTATAAATGATATTGATTGCATTATGTATAAAAAATAGTTGTTACTACAAAGTAGTGCTGCGAAATGTATTTAATATCAGCTATCCAAATAATGCAAAATTTTTAACTAAAATTTACTATCCAAATTTATCTGAATTTATCCAAAAAATTATCTAAATTTATTTGAAAAGTCCGTTATCACTATTAATTTCTGCAAGTTGATTTGAGTTTCCTTTTAAATATCATTATTGATGCGCTAGGGTAAAGAATACAAGTTGTAACGTTCCGCAGAACAGAGACATTGTGGGCGGAGCCTCAAATTCAACCAATAAGAAATGCACCAAGTGTTGTGACTTTTGTTATATGTTTGACACTACCGAAGTGCATTGTTGATGTTGACGAAAAACCTAACATGTTTACCTCGAATTTGACATCGACTGACAGTTGCAACCAACAATATACGATCGCGGCTATGATGTATTTCCTGAGAAGGGGCATTGGGGATTGGTTGACTTCTCCCCTCTACTTTATGATCAACTGCGCATACCGGGAACGTTTCACCTTGTATTCTTTACACCATGATTGAAGCTATACAAATTTAGGAGAGAAGTACATTAGTATGTGGAGTATTAGAGTTCTGTAAAGTTCTTTGACTGGGTTTGGGACATTAAAAGTCACAACAACCATTACTACAGTTTTAGCTTATTTCCATTTAGTAACTAATGTAACTATGTGTATGGTTTATTGTAGGAAATTGTGAATTTTGTTAAATTAAAAATAATGTTTCAGTCATACCAAATCTCACAAATACGAATGTTCAATTCCAAACCAGAATTTGCTTCAGTATGTGCCTACTGTTTATATCTTTACATTAAACTTGTGGTGTGTATAATGATACACGTTTGCAGTAACCTTCTGACAGTATTATTTTGTCGTCATGACAACCATGTGTCATTATTATTTGTCTTCTTGTGAAACACTTGTGAGACACCCTGTATAATCAGAAATATTTTAGTAATATGCACTCCGCCTTTGTACTTTTATACAAGTGATTTTTATGTAACGTGCATAGTTCTAGCTCTCTCTTCTACCCTCACCTCATTACCGGACCCGGTATAGTGGGCTCGTATGCCGAATTCCTCCAATTATAATAATAATAATACTTTATTAACGGGAAAACCTCATTTTCAAATAAATAACAACAGAATACAATCTATACACCTAACCCATAACAAGAAAACTACTTATCACAAGAAAAGATACAGAAATAATTGAATGTTGAATTAGCTAACTACAGGCTAACATAATACTATAATATAGTGAGATTAATTAACAAATATCAGTTCCATAAGTATAATAGATTGAAAAAGCAACAAGTATTACATAATCATAAAACAAATGACAATTGTATATAACTTAATAGTATATTATATATCAAGGTAGCGAAGTGCAGTATTATAACCTGAGCGCATATTAGATACGGAGCGCGCAGCGCGAAGTATCTAAAGCGCGAAGGTTATAAGACGATTCGCTACCGTGGTGTATATACTATTTTTTGCACTACCAAACGGCTTAATACCTAAATTCCCAACAAATTTTTAATAGTTATTTACCTAACAAGTTCGGGAAGTTAATTTTCCCGAATGAGCACTTTGTTTGCAGCACGACCGAAGGGAGTGCTGCATGTAGTGCGAATTCGGGAAAATTCTTCCCGAAAGAGGTAGGTACAATGTTTTTTGTAACGAATAACTCAAAATATTTAAAAAAATTAAAAAAATATTATTTAGTGTTTTACAACTTTACTGAGTTGGCAGCACAAATTACTAAATTTTTATACGTATCCTAGCACCTGTTAGCTTTTGTTGACGTTTACAGCGCCCCTGGAACACACAATTGCCATAGTTTTTGTGGGAAAGTAAAAAACACCCCGGTGCGGGAAAAGTCATTTTCGGCGCATCGGGAATGACCGGGAAATATGAATTTTGAAATCATGAGTGCAAAAAAATATTTTAACTGCCAACCTGACAATACAGCTCTTTAAAACGTCAAAATTAAAATAGTCATATTTGGTAACTTAGCAATTTATTAGTTACCACGATGAAAATTGTTTATTTTACTTTCTCTTCCTTGGTGGAGAAAATCAACTTCACAACCTCAAAATAGGCCAATAACGGTGCGTTCTGAGACTAGTAGTGCAAAAATTAAATTATTAATAGAGGCTATAAAGAAAAACAAAACAGCAGGTCCAGACAAAATAGTTTCAGAGTTTATAATCTATGGAGGCAAAGAAATGTACGAACAATTAACAAACCTGATTGTAGAAATATGGAAAATAGAAGTAATGCCTATGGAATGGACGCAAGCACATATCATTCCACTGTACAAGAAAGGTGACCAAACAAATTGCAGTAATTATAGGGGTATTACACTACTCAACACTGCATATAAAATCCTTGCAATTATAATAAAAAATAGATTACAGCCGTACTCAGAAAACATTTTAGGGGAATACCAGCAAGGCTTTAGACCAGGTAGAAGTACTGTCGACGCAATCCACATACTACAGAGAATCGTCGAAAAAAGTTATGAACATGGAATAAATCTTCACATAATATTTATCGATTTCAAACAAGCATTCGATTCAATCAAAAGAAGTAAATTGATCTCAGAACTAGTAAACTTTGGAATACCCCTAAAATTAATACATCTCATACAACTAACTTTAATAGATAATAAAATAGCAGTCCGATTGCAAAACCTAACTACGGAATTTCTCAGTGTAAATAAAGGAGTCAAGCAGGGAGATCCGCTCTCTACTATGTTATTTAACCTTGTACTAGAAGCAGTAGTTAGGAAGCTTGGAATGGACGGTACTATTACCAACAAAATGACACAAATCATAGCGTACGCCGATGATGTAGTTATTGTCAGTAGAACAAAAGAAGTATTAATACGGTCGGTGGAAAACTTAAGCCAAGAAGCAAAAGAATATGGGCTACAAATTAACGAAAATAAAACCAAATATATGTTTTGCGGGAAAACCGAATTAGATAATAACAGGGACCTAGAAACTGAAAATTATGTATTTCAGCGAGTACGCTGCTTTAACTATTTAGGCTGTATTATTGCAAGCAAAAGTGAACACAAACAAAAAATTAATCAAAGATTACAGAAAGCAAATAGAGCATATTTTAGTAACAGAAGCCTACTTCTTAGTAAAAGGTTGAGTAAAAAAACCAAAATTAGAATCTATAAAACCATGATCAGACCAATAATAACATACGCAGCAGAGACCTTATCATTTACCAAGATAGAAGAAGAAGCCCTAAGAAAATTTGAACGAAAAATGTTAAGAATAATATTAGGCCCGATCAAGGTAGAGGACAACCAACACAGGCAGAGAATGAACTTTGAACTGAAGAAAGAAATGGCAAATGAAGACATCATAAACTTCATAAAAGCACAGCGTCTGAAATGGTTTGGCCACATTATGAGACAAACTGATCAAAAGCCCCTAAAAAAGATAACGCAATGGCTACCAGAACTTACTAGAACTAGAGGCAGACCGAAGTTAAGATGGAAAGATGAAGTTACACAGGATTTACACGAGTTGGGGGTAACAAACTGGTGCAACTTGGTGCAAGACCGCAGTGTGTGGAGAAACATAGTGAAAAGTGCTAAAACTCACCCAAAATTATAATTATAATTGTTTTTTAAACTAAAATAACAATAAGTAATAAGGAGTGATTCACCTTAAAGTGTCCAAATGAATCAGTCGAGCATTGGAAGATGCGGCCATAATCCTCCAGGGTTGCAGTGCCGAAGAAGAAGAAATAAAGAATGTGAGTGAAATACCAAAAATATCAACATTGTTAGTAATACACAATTTATTCGCTATTCTCATAAATCTTGACAGAGAATTGGGACAAGGAATAACAAACAATTCCGCGTAAATCTGTTAGGAACTTTAAGCAAAATTATATCCAATAACACGTGATATCCCCTGACAGCAACTTAATCAATGTTATTAAATCAGATTTTTGTCTGCGTATTTCAAGAGGTAGACAAATTAAGTAGTGAAAGGATATCACAATGGTTATAAGTACCCACAACAAATCCTAGCTTGTACGCACAATAAGCCAAAAACCTACTTTGAACTCTTTCAAGTTTATCTATATGAGTTCGGTACTGGGGGGGCCCATATTTGTGACGCATAATCTAAGGTAGACCGAACAAAGGAAATAAATAGAATTTTAACGGTATTTAACGAGAATGCCCTTGTATTTCTAGTAATAAAGCCTAATAATTGTAACCCTTTATTAACGATCGAATGAATATGTTGGACAAATGTAAATTGCTTATCGAAAATAACTCCAAGGTCACGGATTTCGTTAACCCTGGTTAAATTAGCATCGATACGATAATCAAAAATCAATGGTTTTTTTGATCTAGTAAATGAAATACAGTAGCATTTTTCAACATTTAGTGCCCTACCATTCTTTATTCACCAAGTATTTAAAGCAAATAAATCCATTTGCAATTTGTGACAGTCCTCAACTGATTGGATATTCATATACATTTTTAAGTCATCGGCGAAGAGAAGATAATTGCTATGCTGAATAACTTGGCAGATATCATTAATAAAAAGGTTAAAAAGTAAAGGAACAGACAACAAACAAATATATAAACATTGACTTTGGAAACAAAGAAATACAAAAAAACTATTTAAACACAATAGAAAACATGATAAGGAAGGATAACTTAGAGCAAAATATAGAAGGAAAAAACGCAGCAGTAGTAGTAGCTATAAAAAGAGCAGTCGAAGAACACAGCCAAAGTGCTGAGAGGAAGAGGCATGGATGGTTTGACAAAGAGTGTAGGAAACAAATTGAGAAAAGAAACAAAACAAGAAGAAACATGATATAAAGGAGATCTGCACCAACTAAGACAATTTATGAGAATGAGTGGAAACAATGTAAAAGAATTTTACGAGAAAAGAAAAGAAGATACTTTAGGCAAAGGCTAGCTGATATAGAAAATAAATTTAAGAACAAAGAAGTAAGAAAATTCTACACAGAAATTAAAGGAATTAAAAAAGGTTATACAGCAAAAACTACATTTTGCAAAGATAAGGAAGGAAATTTAGTTGGAGGAGAAGAAGAAATATTGAGAAGATGGGTAGAATACTTTAAGGAATTATTAAATGGAGAAGAAAACAAAGACGATTTAGGACCAACAGTCAATGTAAGAGAAATAAATCAAGAAGAAGTGGAAGAGCCAATAAAATACAAAACAATAAGAGCCCCGGGGAAGACGGAATAAAAGCGGAAATGTTAAAATGGGGTGGGGACAAACTAAATAAACTAATAGAAGAACTTATAAAAGATGTATGGAAAAAGGAAGAAATGCCAGAGAGTTGGGACAAGGCCATAATATGCCCTATCTATAAGAAAGGAGACAAGCTGACATGTGGCAACTATAGAGGAATTGCGCTACTAAATACTTTATACAAAATACTGACTATTTGCATCAAGAATAGAATGGTAACATACAGTGAAGCATTAATAGGTGAATATCAGTGTGGCCATCTAGATCGGTAATAAACCAGATATATATTTTAAAGGACATTCAAAGGACGAGCCATGAATTTAAACTGCAGACACATTTGCTGTTTATTGATTATAAGCAGGCATATGACACAATAGATAGAGAGCAGTTATACCAAACTCTAGCGGAGTTCAATATACCTGGAAAGCTAGCAAAACGAATTATGATGACACTAAGGAGAACGGAGAACACAGTGAGGATAAACGGGAAGACTACAAGAACATTCAAGACAACCAGAGGACTAAAGCAAGGCGATCCATTATCCCCTCTGCTATTCAATCTAACACTTGAAAAAGTGATCAGAGATGCCAAAGTTAATAGACAGGGACTAATTTACTATAATTGCCTTTGCAGACGACATAGTACTGATAACCAGAACTAAAGAAGAGTTGCTAACAGTCGCAAGAAATATCATAATAGCAGGAAAACAAATGGGATGATTCAGAGCGTGAAATGCAACAGCTGAAGGTACAAATAAGTCAGAACACCGAATACAGTTTCCAAGAAGTAGACAACCTAACATATCTGGGTGCAGTTATTAAAAGAAGACCAAACAGTAGTGAGGAAATAAAGACACAAATAGCAGCAGGTAAGAGGTGTTTATTTGCACTAAAAAGTATAATTGCAAAGAAAGCAACATCGAGAGCTATAAAAGTGAAAGTGTATCAAACTATACTAAGACCAATAGTGACATATGCCTGTGAAGTGTGGACAATGACAAAACAAGACCAAAAATCATTGTGTATATGGGAAAGAAAAGTCCTGAGGAAGATATATGGAGGCAAACTAGTGAACGGGACTTGGAAAAGAAGGACAAATGAAGAACTAAAAGTATTGTATGGAGAGGAGTCAATAGTGGGGGTAGTTAAAGCACAACGGATTAGATGGATGGGACACATTATTAGAATGGAAAGTACCAGAACACCGAAGCCTATATGGAAAGCTGAAGTTGGAGGAAGGAGAAGAAGAGGAAGGCCGAAACTACAGTGGAGGAAAGAAGTGCTGCAAGACTTAGAAACACTAAAAATTGAAAGATGGGAAGAAAAAGCAAAGGATAGAAGTAAATCGAGGAAAGTGGTGCAAGAAGCCAAGGGTCTACAAGGCCTGTAGAGCTAGATATATATATATATATATATATTAAAGGTAAACATTTCAGGGTGTCATACCGCTTAATAAATTTGAAGATTTCTTCAACTGGTTGAAGAACATCTTGAATGGCGTTTGGGGTTGGACGACGTTTCGACGAAATCACATTCGTCATTTTCAAGTCCTTGTAGTCCGGGTTTGGCTTCTAGTTATGCGGCAACACGACGGACTGTCAACTTGATGCACAGCTGACTGAATAGGTTGTTTATCAATTACTGTGGCAACTAGCATCGAGGGAGCTGTACTGCTAGGACGGATGGCTGGTGTTCGCAGAGAATGGCCGGCCGTTGCTTGTAGTAACGTTGGTCCAACCCCAAACGCCATTCAAGATGTTCTTCAACCAGTTGAAGAAATCTTCAAATTTATTAAGCGGTATGACACCCTGAAATGTTTACCTTTAATACATATCAGCCGCGAAAACCTTCGTAATATTAATATATATATATATATATATATATAAAGTAAAGGCCCAATGTGGGACCCTTGTGGTACACCTGATGTGACATTAATTGAATTGGATATAAAGTTCCTTAATTTGACAAATTGAAGTCTGTCAGTGGATAACTGCGGATCCACATAATGAGGTAATTTGGGAAACCTATGGTTTTAAGTTGGGATATCAATATTTCATGGGAAACTTTGTCAAAGGCGTTGGAGAAGTCCGTATAGATTGAGTCTACTTGACTACCATTCTCCAAGGTATTGAAAATATTGTCTTGATAAACCAGTAGATTTGTTACTGTCGATTTCCCTTTAGAAAAACCATGTTGCTCGTCAATAATGAAATGTTTACAGTGTCATGTAAGAATAGGGATCAATAATGATTCAAATAATTTAAGAATAACAGATAGGATACTAATGGGGCGATAATTCCTAACGTCCTCTTTTTTGCCACTTAAAAATAGGCGTGACATAACTAGTTTTCCATACATAGGGAAATTGTTGAAAATGTAAAGACAGGTTAAATAAAGCACATAGTGGTCTAGTTAAGGAAAACACACATCTTTTAGGAAATATGCCGGGATGGCATCTGAACCTGAGTTTAATTTATCTTTTAGCCTGATAATAGTGTTGAACACCTGTTTGAGATTAAATTCTATGAAAGGTATATCATTGGTATTGTTGTAATTTACATATTCAATGGAGTCATAGGAAACTGTGCTGTAAACACTTGCGAAGTGTTCAGCAAAGAGATTAGAAATGTTATCGCCAGTGTCAGCAGACCTGTTATTAAGGTACAGTTGGGGAATCAAAACAGTTTACACTTGAGTTTTTTAGTGTAAGTTTTTAAAAAATCAGTAAATTTGCAATAAATTTAGTTTAATACGTTAAGTGTAAAAAAATTTAGAGAGTACTTCAGTTCACTTAAAGTACCTCCAAATTATTTAAAAAAAGAAGAATGATTGCATGATGTAAACTATATTGATTCCCCAACTGTACAGATTACTTGGAACACCATGATCATATTTTATTGATTTAATGTACGCCCAAAAGTGGTTACAGTCGGATTTGATCAAGTTGTCCATCTTAGTAATGTAACTGTTGTAGCAATTATTTGTCAAAGATTTGCAACGGCATCTCAAATTGGAAAAAATGACGTAGTTCTGGTTAGTTCGAGACCTTAAAAGAAAGGTATAAGAAGCTAGATAAACCAATGAACGTTGCAACGAGCAGCTAAGAAGGCGGGCATTAAAGCATATAACGGAAATTGTAAGAATCAGCAAGACAGGGTAAAAAGCGAAGAAAAGCAGACAACAGATGGACCAAAAATCGTGTGCAAAAGTAGACAGGTGAATTCGAAGGAAGCCTTGGCGCAGGAAGTATTCTAACTTAAATAATCAGTGCAGTAACGTGTGTGAACCATTAAAAGCAATTAATGAAAAACGTGCATTGGCGCTAAGACACGGTTAATTAGTTATAAATGTAAGCAATTATATTAAGGATAAGAATTTTGTAAATAGTTTTAGTTGTAAGCAAATTTAGTGTTAAAAGTAATCAATTTGAACTTGGTCAATATCCGTTTTTATTAATATTCCACTTGCAATTGTTTATGACGGATTTTCAAGGAGAACAAAAGAATAAATTATAAGAATTATTGTGTTGAAATGTGCTCCACTTTAAACGAATTTTTCATATAATAAATATACAGTTTTACTGAGTGCATGTCCAAGGTGGTGTGGTAGTATTTGCAGTGATTTCCGCCACAAAAAAGTAAAAATTTTTTCGAAGCTCCGTTACGATAACCTAGCAGCCGATGCAGCCCAAGTTCCGATCTCTGCGTGGAGCCAAGCGAGTCAACACAGCTCAGAGGGGAAGGTACCAGGTCATAGAGCAGCCTTGTAAGAACGTGTCCCAGGAGTTTCATCAGGATCAGCCCCATAGCAGTCCAAGAATTTGGCTAAAAGTAGCTCCGTTAGGCCCGTGAAACTTATGTGTATGTAAGAAGCATCAATACTTCAGACAATCCAAGCATTTTCCATGGCGATAAAGCAAGTGCAGCTCGCAATAAAGGCCAAGTCCATAATTTGAGGTTAGGCGAAGTTTGAACCCAAGCGACGCCACGAAAAACAATTGAAAATTTGCCCGCGCCTCTTCGACGGGATCGACAATCAAGTGCTGGAAAAACAAATGACAATTAATGCCGCCAGTAATCCAGAATTCAAATAATTACCGGTAGAAACTTTGATAAATTTCACTTTGTTTTTAAGTCACTGACCGCTAACTTGCCAGCGGGATCAATTTTGGTGTAGCATTTGACCTAATTTCGAATATTTGCTTATGTGCATTAGAGCTAAGACAGAAAACAGATCTGTATTCAAATAATTTGACTAATTACACATTCAACCAGGAACCCAACTGAGAGGAGTGATTGCTTTACGAATGAGCTAGCGTTTATTTATCAATATTTGCAGGTAAATAGAATATAATAAAGGGCATATAACCATTTATTTTGACAAGTCAAGTAAACACAACTCACTTTTAATCTTCCTAAAGTTTATAGTACAAACAAAATAATTGCATGGTGGCTCTAATCAACAATTAATTAATTAAATCAAATTAAACAAAGAGCACAACCATAGCAATATATTGCATCGACTTTACTGCAATTCCACAATCCGCTTTTGGCAACTGTGAGGTCTTAATGTCTAAACCTCCTCAAATAGGTGAGGCTGATGTACCCCTTTAGTGGGGATGCAACAAAGCTGACACCGACTATATCAATATCAATATTCTATTCAAAGACAGCATTTGTGGGAGAGGCTTTTACTGAATCTGTTCGTTCGTTAAACATAGTAATGACTGTCTAAAAATTACAGGTCAATAGTGATTTGAAAATTTTTGCTAGTGCATGTCCTGCGTAATATGGTTTCGTTCCCCAAAACCTGACAATAATTGAATTGCGTTTTCAATTTCTAAGCTATTACTGGTAATCATTAGCAGGCAAACAACATGTAATATTGATTTCTAATAGAAATAGAGTACAAAACCAAAGACCTACAAATCTTCTTGTCAAATTGCCATGCTACCAAGCGTTGCTATAAACAGAAAAAAATATCCGGCTAAATCGAACCTCTTATGGTATTGTCTGTGATAATCCGCATTTTCTTCTACTGTAAATGTACTTGTATTAAATACACCCACCCAAATTATATGTATATTTCAGCCATTAATCTTTTTGTAGGAGGGTGGCAGTAAAGCATACCGGATCCATCAGGTCTGTCATTGCTTTACATAATTGTGTTCGTTTTAACACTGTTATATACCTGTTTATAATCAGCAAAGACCATAATTATGAAATTATCCATTTTTATTATTACATTTTTTTTAAATTTGATTTCATGTAAAGGTCTGATAACGTCCCAGATCATTTTTGCTTAAAGCCACATTGATATTTTCTAATTATCACCTCTCACTCTGTTGTTTTAGTTGTTTTTCTATTGCTTTCGCTAACACCTTGTGTAATACACCTTGTAGTTTTCACACTGCTACTTGCCACTTTTTTGACATTTTTTGTTTGTTCCAGATCTCCATATTAATGTGTGTGTTTCTTTGTTCATATTTCATTAATTTTTCTTGCATGTCAAATATACCTAGACTAGTATTGCTCTCAAAATTGCTTATTATTTTCTTTATATCTTTTTCAACTACTTCTTCCTGTTACGTGTTTCAATGAAATATTCGACGACCATCGAAATGATTATACGAGTAATTTTTAATGGAAATCACTGGTAAACCAGATTTATCTGTTTTTTATCAATAGCCCTAGTCCTTACCTACACTTTTTACCTTAATATTTTGCTATCTGAATTCTTATTTTTCCTATACAAATTTATAAAAGGCAGTTTGTGATTAATGGATGTCTAAAGGTTCTTCAATATTTTAGTTGTCGACTTTTGTCTAACAAAGACCATGATCATGGACTCCGACACGCAATACCAAAGTCTCCAGCTCCAGTGGGCATCCCAAGTCAACTGTGTGCAGCGTGCTGGCCGTGTGGGGCGCGTGGCCGATGGCAGAGTCTACCGCTTGGTCACCAGGACATTTTTCGATGTAATTTCATGTTTGCTTAAGAAACCGCCCATATTTAATTAAACATTTCCAGGGCCTTCCAAAAACGTAGTTCCGGAAATACTGCGGGCTCCCTTAAACCAGCTGGTCCTATCTGCGAAGCTGCTGGAGCTAAACGAGCCACCCAAGGCCATTCTGGCGCTGTCGATGAACCCTCCTAACTTATGCAACATTGATAACACTGTTCTATATCTTAAAGAGGTAAGAAGGGATGGAAAGTTCCATTAGCTACGAACAAATTTGTATGATTGTAGGTTGGTGGATTAGCTATGACCTGCAACGGACAGAAGATGATCACAGACGGCGACATTACCTTCATGGGGCAGGTGATGGCTGCACTGCCGCTTGACGTTCACTTATCTAAATTTATTTTGCTCGGGCATATGTTCAGCTGCCTCGATGACTGCATCATCATGGGTAAGACATCTTCATAATAGTTGTGTTCTTATAACTTACAGTTACACGGAGACATTTTTTTTTTTTTGATTATGCAATTGTAAACTTTTGAAAATAAGTGTGATTTCTGCTATAATCAGTCAAGACGTTTAACATAGAAGTTAGGAATGTTTCTAGTATTATAATTATCAGTGTCTCTAACAAAAACAGAATTATTCAAAAGATGTTTTGGAGCAAAACCATTCACAATTTTAAAAATAAACGCCAAAAAATAAAAAATTACAGTATGGTAAACAGATATGAACTCTTAAGTTATTTAACTGAAAACGTTACTACTAAGCATTAACATTAAAAATGTACAGTAATTGAAAAACTAGAACTTTTAACCACTTTCTTGGGTGATAACTATTCCATACATACTTTGAATTTAAATTGCCCTTTGTTTGTTAGGTAACTCAGTTGTCAATGCAAGACCCGTTTCTTAGCTTACTATGGCTATGGGAATGTCAATACAGCTTTGCTCTGAACCTGCCTCGTTTATACCTACATTCCTGAAAATAGACACCAACCTCGCTAGAAATAAAAGCCAGGCTGTTTACATAAATGCTATGTACTCTAGATGAAGATATATATAGACACCTACATAGAAATGAAACATAACGACAATACACAAATGTTATACGCTGTCAATAACAAACGGTAAAGTTTAATAAAATTGCTACATGCTAAAGGTTACATTCTACACCCATTTAAACTTCTACAGTGTATAACGACTAAAATATCAAGTACAAATGCTAACAAAGTGCTTCGCGAAGCATGTTCGGAACACTCCACTCAGTTCACTTTAGCGCAGTATGGATTATGCGCAACTCCTACCCCCTTAACATGATACGGCATGTATTGAGCCACTTCCTCTTCATGCGTTGCGGCTCACGTTAGCCCTTACCCACTTGGCAGAATGACGACAATTTAGCCATCATTGATTACTCGACGCACATGACGCCGTGTTCAACAATGATGCGATATTGCGTAATCCCTCCAAACGTGGTAGCAGCTAGCCCTGGATCATGGACTCACTCAATTATATTGGTTTTTCATACACTAACCTGTTTTCACAATCGTTGCTTGCAAAAACCCAGATCAGACTCCTTTAATGGTGTCACTGCAGTCATCTTTTGCGAAGAATTATCAGGACCTTGGTGTTTATTTCGAAGGTAGCAGTAGCATTACACTCTCAAAGCTGTATATCAGCTCCAAGAAAACAAAGCTCTGGCTGCTATTTTAAGCATGTCCCCGCGTCTGCTCACAATTTTACCTCAAATCTTCAAGCGTCTCTCATCTAGCACCTGACTCTCCACTTCCCCGCACAAAAGAGCGCGCAAAAACACTATGTCAGTGCGTCCTTCTGGTTTGCTTTGCTAAGCACAGTTTTACTGTAGCGTGTGTAAATATTAAATAACGGGTGTTCATAAACAGTCGTCATCCCAGTAGGTTTTGACTTCAGAAACGTATGTCTATTAAAATTGAGAAAAAATGCGCTATGACAGTACTCAATGACGTTTCATTGTGTTGTACGAATTAATCAAAGACATAACATTTTGTTTTTTAAGGCAACTGGGATGACGACTGTTTATGAACACCCGTTAGCTCAAAGGTACTACGACTCGGGCCCGTTGCTAATTATTGATGACTCCCAACTACGTAATTTCATGATGAACAAATCCAAGTTTTTTATTATTAATTTGTATATTCACTTATAATACCATGAGTAGTCAAAGTTATGTCGACTATTTTTGCGGTGGTGTCACGAATGTCCATTGCGCTTTGGTACGATCCCAAGCGCAATGGACATGAGTAGTGATACCACCGCAAAAATAATCTACTTAACTTTCACTAAGAATGGTATTCGAGGGACTATTTAATGAACCAAACTACTTTTTCAAATTAGTTTTCAGTAAATCTAGCAACAAACTACGCAATTTCTATAGTAACAGAACACTAATATTGACTTTTTCTAATAAAAAACACATTTGTTTAAAATAGTCACTTGAATACCTTCTAGGAAGATATATCCACTGATATTTTTTTGATTGGTCAAGAAACGTCAGAATTCTGGATTTCCATTGGTCACTTTTTGACAGATGACAGGTGAATTGAATAGTCAACATAATTTTTTTTGTTAACATTGAAAGCCGAAGGAACGGGTCTGGCTGTAACTAGTGTTTTAGGTTAAAAAGTGGTTAACTTGTAAAAATTACTGTCATTTAAAATATTTGGTACTGTGGTTCAAGTTCTAGGGCCTCTTAGGGACCTACACTATTATAGTAGAGTAGTGAGAATAAAGACAAAAATTAAATAACGAGTCAGTGATACTATAAAGTTCATTTTGGCATCCAACAAAATTCGTGCTGTTGATCGTTGTCAAATTATTGCCAAGAGATTATTTAATTCAACAATAGGCAACCAACGCTACACACTAATAGGAAATAAGACTAACTAATAAATCAATCAAACATGGGAACATCCGGGTCAATTGAGGAAATGCTAAGGAAGATATGGGAGTAATTAATGGCCGGTTTCTGAAACAAATTTTTAACTGACCATTAACAAACGAGCCCATTAATTTAACTGATCCATAAAATTACGTCGGGTTTCTGAAAACAATCTCCATTAGTTTACAGACCCGTTAACTAACTTGGGGTTCTACACTGAACTAATAGTTATCAAAAAATGGGATAGATGCGCTACTATCGCCTCCGTCAAAATTGACAGAAAATTCCAAACTTTTTGTGTTTTGGGTGAATCATTTTTGTTAAATTATGGACCCCAAGCGAATGAGAGGAAGAATTTCACCAAAGGAGAAATTTTTTCCTCTTCAAGGTGGTTACCACCAAATATAAGTCGATCTTGGAATTGGAAAATAAACAATCCGATGCGGTAATCACCGCAAGAAGGAATTTGGCTTGGCAAGAAATTGCCAGAGAATTTAATTCGCAAAATCAAATGATCCATCGAACTGCCAAGCAGCTTCATGCGCTGTACGATAATTTCAGAAAAAAACATTCCGAGCACACGCGAGTACCAAAGTGCTGCTAAAAGAACTGATTCTGTTATATGAAAGTCTTCAAATCTTCCAGTTCTTGTTAAAAACACCAAAATGTCTCGATACACGCTACCACGTGCAAAAGAAACCGTTAATTCCATCTCCGGCGCGCAAACGCAAGTGCTACTGCTAACCTATGCTTTGTTACATATTTGTATTATTGGTGGTCTAGGCACATTTTGTTACATGAAAATCTTGGGATCTATATTAAATTTGAACAGGAACAATACCAAACGACGCCAAAACAACAGTTTCACGGTTTTTTATACTCTTCGACACTTTTAACCTGGGCTGTCACTTAATTTAACTGACCACATTGCTACGTTAATTTAAATGTGCAAAAACGCACAGTTAAAGTCAAACTGACGTTTCAGAAACCCATTTACTGCTTTATGGAACAGTTAAACTAACCGGCCCGATAAATTAGTTTCCAGAAACCGGCCCTAAATGAACTAAATTAAAGTATAAAGCAAAGTGTAAAAATCACTGAAAACAACAACATAGAAATAAAACAATTACAAATAACAATAAAATATCACAAAGAGGTTGTCATAAACAGGAAGAAAAAACTAGTAAGTACCAAAACAGATTGAGAGTCAAGGTTGACAGTCTTAAAAAAGAAATCAAAAAGCGAAACCTACAATGCTACGGCATTGAAGGGTAAAAAAATAAACATCAATTTACAAATTAATACTGAAGTTCAGAGAGGATAAGAATAGGAATTTTTAAGAGAGAACAAAGAAGACTCGTCTTAGTTGCATTTACCAACTGGAATAAAAAATTAGAGTAATATAATTGTGAGAAAGGTGATCATCACATACTAAGTTGACGTTGTTTCTCACTGGAAAAAAGTAAACCACCACACTTAGGAAAACTACTATAAAAAACTATTAAAACTAAAACAAATAATGGAAAATGGAATAACGGTTACCTAATCAAGAAAAAGGTCAATGAACTATGGTGAATATGAAGCAAAGACAAAAAAGAACTGAAAATAGTAAAATAAAATGCTTTGAAAAATAAAAAAGACAAAAAAAAATAATTAGAATAGCAACATCAAATAGACAAACTTTATTAACATCAGGTACATAAAATGAAGTAACAAATAAAATGGAAAAATATGAAGTAGATATTACAAGGCTACAAGAGACAAGTTGGCAGGGAAAGGGAGAAGTGAATAAAAAAAGGTATGTCATGTTTTATTCGGGAAATAAATAAGAAATGGGAAAACATTAAACATGCAATAGAGCGAGTGGCGGAAAAGATGGTGGGACATAAACAACATACGAATAAGATAGAATGGTACAATACAGACTGTGAAGAAGTAGTCATGGAAAAGAGAAAGGCCAGATTAAAATGGTTGGAGATAAATTCAGAGGAAGATAGAGAAGAATATATAAGATAAAAAGAAAGTTAGAAAAACATGTACATAAAAAAAGAAAGAGTTGGTCAACCAACACTTAGATGAGATAGAACAGTATAGCAGAAATAATAAATTCAAAGAAATGTATAATAAAAGAAATGTATAATAAAATTATGAGTCAAAAAGAAAAAATTCGGTAGAGAAGAAAAGAATGAAATATGGAAAACACATTTCTCCAAACTGCTAATGAGGAACAGACAATTGCATTGAATTGACAAACCAAAATAATTACCAAGGTACCAAATGAGCCATCAAATAGGGAAGAATTTAAACATGCAGGGATGTGATTCAGTAAATGGTGAACATATAAAATTTTCAGGAAATTAACGGAACGGTTGTAGAGCTCTTCCCAAATCTCATGGGCTCTAGCGCATAATCCATAGATCATTCTAAAAACTTGGTTACGTCAGCTTTTTCAACCTAACTTCACTGTTCTGTTGTGTTCGTGGTTGTTTGCACGTGGTTTGTAGAATTTTTTTTTGAGTTTTTGCCTAGAGTTTAACGATCAGTCTTGTTCAAGATTAAATTGTGTATTTTGTTAGTGAAACTAATAAGTACAGTACGATGACCTTTTGTATATCTTTCCCTCTTGTTCATTTGCGCATCTCACGGCCCATGAGATTTGGCAAGAGCTCTACAGACTAATTCATAAAATTTAGATAGTGGAGAAATTATCGTAAGAATGGGAATGTGACGTAATAGTACTAGTACCGAAAATCCAACAAACTACAGGGCAATTACTCTACTTAATGTCAGCTACAAAATACTTGCAGCTAAAATACAAAAGCGACTAACAGAATATGCAGAAAATACCATCAACGATTATTAAAATGCTTTTCTGATAAGGTTAAAAAGGAAATGCTGCTACATGACATGGAACAACTAAATTTCTCTCCAAAATTAAACACTTAACAAGAATGACTCTCATGAAAACAACAAGGATAAAAAAACCACAGGAGACAAAATATGTCTGTCTAAACACCTATTTTTCTTCTTAAGACTAGTGCCAAGTTAGAACTAATACTAATACTAAGACTAGGGCTAAGAAAGCTATATAAACCAGCCTTAACTGTATCTGGAATTACCTTGCGGGTCTAAATATGGAGTGCTGATTCTTTTTGTGTTTGTTCAAAACCTGAAAAAATATTTTTTTTTATTACTGAAAATTGAAGCCGGTGAAGAGCAGTGAAAAGCCGGGAAGCACAGTTGGAAAAGCGCTACACTTGTAATAAGCAAGTCCTCGGTTCAAATCCCGCAGGGGCTGAAATTTTCCGCAACTTTGGTAATTGGGATCTGGCTTGGTGAGACCATGTAAGGACATTTTTACGGCTAATTTAGCATTATTTTTTCAGTTCGAATTACGATTCCGCATGTATTTGGGCATCTCGAGTCATTCGCTTGCAGCCAACGGTTTTAAACGCCCTCATTTTGTGTATCAATGTTTCGGTCTATTGGCGCACTAAGAAAAGCGCATGTGGATTTATCGACTCGTCTGCGAGGTGCAGTTCTGTAGATTTCATAGCAGAATTTAAGAGATAGATGCCAGGTGTCTGAGACAACGAGTAGGAATTCTAGTCCCCACAACGTTTTTGATGCGAGTTGGCTTGTGTGCATTTTCGAGACAGAATCGATCCGGCGTCGCAAGAAGCAACAGGTTGTTGAGAGCTGTTTTTCGGCCTCGCGTGGCAAAGGGCCACGCGAGGTGTTGCGTTTGTGCAATGTGTGCTAATTAACGCTTAACAATTTGTGCCCTTTTGTGGTTGTGTTCCGCATGTTTTAATCTCGTTATTCGAACCTCTGTCGTTGTGACACATGTTTTGTGTTCCGCCTTTATGGGCTTGTTGAACTGCACTTGGTAGCAGGTGAACTGGGTGCTGTTGTTGTTTAACGTAGGCCTTTGAGTTTTTGTTACCGTGGGGCGCAACCCCTATAATACGTCGTTTGGATGGACTCTCCGTGAAAACTCATTAGCAGCTTATCAAGTTTCGCAAAGCCATCGCTGTGTCGTTCTGCCAATTTTCATGCGGGCTTCGAATTTCGCTCTTGTGAGGGTTATCCCATGTATTTTACAGCTGTAAAAGGAGTTTGGCCAACTGTTCAAGTGAGTTCTTTGAAAGGTAGGTTTGTGGTGTTGTGCTTGGCTCGCTGACCAAGACGCTGCCAAGGTTATAGTTGAAAAGGAAACGCATTATGCTTCCACTTTTCCTCAGTGGGTTCACGTATGTATTCTTCTCTTGTAGGAAATGTGGTGGCGTCTTATCATATTAGATCTGCTTTCCGTGTATTAGGTCGTTGCTCAGGGTTATCTCGTGTTGGACCACTCTTCGCTCCACTGAGTTTAGTCGGAAACTCTTTTGTAACGAGTTGGGGCAGTGCTCCTATGTAGTACATTCCCGATTTTGTGAGTTAGCTTATGCACTAGTCGTTTAGCCAAAGAGCATATAATTAGAAGAGACTCAGGCTTATGGCTGTGATCGTATTGGTTGTTAATTGGGTTGCATACCCACATTTCTCAAATATATTTGCAGCGAGCAAACGTCCCTTGGACTTTTCTACCTGACACCAGCTGGCACAACCATAAAATTATCCCAGCACAAAGATTTATTGGCCATGTTGCCACATTCTCATAGCGTTCTGAAAAGGAAGTAGTGATGGGCAAAATAGAAGGAATTTTACAATCAAGATATTCGAATACGAGTTGTTGAAATGTTTGGTTTTGTTATTTCATATGACTAGGCGTTCTAAGAAGGGTAGCACGATACACCTAAACACGGTATGTCAGCTAATTCGCCCTAAAACCGACTTGACAGCATCCCCGAGCCGTTCATTTGAACTTTTTGAAGTTGAATTTATTATTGCAATACGTACGAACGTAACAACGTGTCTCTATTATTCGTTTTTTTACACGTACAATTCTTAATGAAATTATTGTTAATCTTCACAATGTAGTGGCAATTGCAAGTCATATGGGCCCCAGTAATAGAAAATTATTATCGGAGTTTGGAATTGGCTACGAAAAAACTTGTTTTTTTTGGACATCCAAGTGATAATTCTTTAAATATTTATGTGTTTTGCAGATGCAACGCATCTCATAAAACTTGGTCGCTACCATATTTTTAGATTCGAGATTAATTTTTTGATAATTTAATAATTAATAAGCTTGGTTTTGAAGTGTTGCTAGTTTCTGAATTAACGCTTACCCACAAACTTAGCCGGCATCATTTAGGTACATGTTAAAAGGTCCCAGAGACAAAAAGTACGGCCAGCTGTTCAATTATTATCCAATTGCGTTGCAAAAGCCATTGCGTATTTAGGAAGAACTGAACATTTACCGTTAAATTATCCTTGGGAAAAAATTTCAAACGTAATGCAAATATTTAATGATTGGTTCGATATAATGAATTCAAGGTCAAATTTATAGTGCCCTAAAAAATAGTTTTTATTAGCATTGATTTAGATAAGCAAGTAGATACTATAAACAAGACATCGCAGTTAGTTCAATTAATTAATAAGAGTAGGCAAACACCGGTCACTTCTCCATTTTCAAAAGGGCATATTATTATCAAACAGAAGTCTAATTATTTCAATATATAGATAGCCGCTACAAAGTAGAATATCTTTTAACTAGTAGAATTAATCAAGATGTTACCGATTTTTTCCTTATATACGTGGCATCGGTGGTTCATATTGAGGAAGCATTCTTCAGCAATTTTTACTAATAATAAAAATGAAGTATTTATGGCTAACCCAAAAGCAAAGAAAAAAGTACATATTTTAGCCAGAAGTACAATTTGCCTCGGTTCTCGTATACGTATATATTTATAGATATTGACCTACCCGTTCTAGCGAGTTACAGCTAATAAATAAAGAACTACTTATTTTTTTGTTGTATTCGTAACACTTTTTTATTAAAAAATATCATTGGCCAACTTTTTGTATAACTGTTGTGGAAATAGGTATTTAACCAACAAGTGTGTTAATGAAGGCGATTAATAATCGAAACTGTTTAAAGCACGAACGAGCGATAGCGAGTGAGTGCCTTTAATAGTTGAGATTATTAATCGCCCATTAACAAACGCGTTGATTACAATTTTTTTTTCGTTGGCCACAAAATTTTTTTTTGTGGTGAAAAATTTGATTAGTACAACTAACCTCCATGCGAAATATCATCAAAACGTCAAAATCACAAAAACAGTTAATTAATGAAAAAGAGTGTATTAATCAAAAACAGTGTATTAATGACATCAATTAATCCATCCTTTTTTAGGAATTAACAAGCGGTCAACGAAAAATTTATTATTCGCATTTTAATTTACAAAAACAGTACCTAGACGTAGTTTTTATTAAAGTTAGCAGTAAAATTTGCAGGCAAATTTCGTTTTATGACTGTCAGTGTGAGCGTTGAAACTTATTCAAATAAAAAATATTAAATAGTTATGTGTGCAACTAGTTTTGGAAGTCATACTTTTTTTCATGAATTTGCAGTGTGATTAACGCAAGAAAATGAGTGAAAAATAGTTGCTTTCATACGTGTCGGCGCCTTAGAAATCGGGACACGTAACATGTTGTGTTGTAATATTTAAGTTACTAGCAACCAGTGAGACAAATGTCTCATTTAATAAAACAAAAAAAACCGTTTTTCACGTGATTTCTCTAACAACAATATACCTTAAATTACTTATATATTAATTTTATATTAAACTATGTGCCCGACTTGGTTATTTTTTTAACTGTAAGTTGGTTGATTCGTCAGGAATAAAAGCTTTTACAAAAATATTCTTAAGAATAATTAACAACTAAAGTATTTCACAGAATCAGTAATGCGTTTTTCATACTGGGAATTAAAGCTCTAATTTGATTATGAATTTAATTCCGTAATTGTACTTACATTTCTTCAATGTGTAAATATTTCTGTATTGCTTCTCACGTTTTTCGGTCAGCTCCATTCTAAAGTTATTCAGAAACACGTTGGATGCTATTGAAGCATTTACCTGTAATTTACAACTTTATTCGTAAAGTGACACAGCGGCGTCATTTAGTTGAAATTAAATGTCCTAAAAGCACAGCTAATATGAGTCCTGAGGAAGCCATCGATAACAAAAAAACTGTCTTATATGCAACTGAAAATGGACTACCAACTTTAAAAAGGTCGCATAAGTACTATTATCAGATACAGGGCCAACTGGCAGTAACTGACAGACAGCTCTGCTATTTTATTGTGTGGACGCCTCACGGTTTGCTCGTGGAAATGGTTTGTTGTTAATGTATTTTATATAGCTACACCTATAATAAATTTATTAACCTGTCAATTTTAGATTTTTAAAGATGCTGATTTGTGGACCGATAAAATGCTACCCAAGTTGATTAAATTTTACAAGGATCATATGACACCCTTGATTTTAAAGAAATTTTGAAAAATAGATAATCATTTTCGTTTTTGATTATCCATTCACGACAGGAAGGGGGGGGGAGGGGGGTAACCCCGGGTGAGATACTATATTCCGTTATTTTTCAGATCAGTAAGTGTTTCTTTTATTTTCATGTACTACAATGGCCCATCACGCCCTATCTGGTCCAGGGTATATGTAACCTTCGTGTTTTTTTCTTACTTATAAAGCAACTGCAACCAGGGACGGAATAGCCATACAATAAAATAAAATAATTAGGTACATTAAGTATACATACGTATGTATTTTTAAAATAAAAATTATTCAAACTACGTAATTTTTAATTTAATCTAAACGAATTAAATTTCAATGGTTGTCTCTCATTGAAGTACATGAGCTGTCAATTTATGTTCCTGTAAATGTAAATAGCAAGTTAAATAATAATTTACATTTCGACTATTTTTGTGATTCTGATTAACTTTATTTAATAACGTTAACTAGGCCTACTATGCTTTTTCATTTTTTTTATGGCAGTGGGTTACTGGGGGAGGTAAAATATTGAAAAGTTATAATAGTATATTACATACCGAGGTGGGAAGTGTTTCATTACTGTCGAGAGATTAGGTAGTTTACCGAGACGCGTAGCGTCGAGGTTAACTTTATCTCGAGACAGGGATGAAACACTTCCCACCGTGGTATGTATACTATTTTATTCGCAATCATCTAATTTTAAAAATAACTACAATTGAATTCTGAATAATAGATATCTTGATGTAGCTAATAATTTTGTTACCATGAAAACAATCCACTCAATGTTTTGTTACCATGGAAACACCCCACTCTTCAGGTATGTAATATTTTTCGGGGTATGTAATAATTTCCTGGCTAGTTTCAAGTAATCATCTAGTTCCCAGCTGTTGTCATGTCATGAAATTGACACATTACAATGTGATTGCGAATAAAAATAGTTAATTTAAATGGTGACCAATATTTCAAGTCGATTAGAAAAGTTTGAAGTATTTATGGCTAACCCAAAAGCAAAGAACAGAGTACCTATTTTAGCCAGAAGTACAATTTGTCTCGGTTCTCGTATTTATTTATAGATATTGACCTACCCGTTCTAGCGAGTTACAGCTAATAAATAAAGAAAATGAAGCATTTATTTTCGCTAGAGATTATATAATGTTAGTCACATAATAGTTATTTACTATACAAGTGGGATAACAGTATCATTAATATACGTGTGTGTAAGTTACAAACGAGTGCGTAGCACGAGTTATGTAAGCACACAAGTATATTAATGATGCATTATCACACATGTATTGTACAAAATTTTATCTACGACTGCCTAAAATTGAGAAAAGTGCATTAAGAGAAATGTCAGATCTGTCATTTTCAAAACTATTTTAGTAGGCAAATGTCATTATGTCATTCATTTGACACTATTTCAGTTACGTAATGAAGTCATTACACAACTCAGTTGCGTAATGAAACCATTACATAACTGAGTGGTGTAATGAGCTTCATTACGTAACTGAAATAGTGTCAAATGAGTGACGTAATGCGTTACTTATCCCACTGAAGTAGATAAAATATTTAAAACGACCATCTAACGAATTTAATGCTTTTATAGGTATTTTGATAAAACAATTTCCCACATTTTATGAAAATTATAAATTATATAACAGTGTAACTGTAAATATACAAAAAGAATGTATAACAATTATGAAATATTTTAGAAATTTAACCTGCGAAACTCATTTACATTATGTCATTTCACTTTTTATTAAAATTATGATTAACAGCATTCACAAAAATATAATTCAAAAGGTACTATTGGTACCACAAAAAACTAGGACAACCTCCAAATCCATTAGCCATGCTTTTTTATTGTTTTAGTTGATTAAATGACCTTAAGAAACTGTCATATGACAGGTTAGAATTATTTACATGTCATAACATTGTAATATCAAAAGCTACAATATAAAATAGTTATAAAACTAAATTAACATGCAATTTGCTGAATAGTTACCCCGTTTTGTATGCCAGCATTACTCCTAGCTATTGAAACTGAACTTACTTTAGGCATGATTGATAGTGACGTTTTGAAATAATTTGAAAGTTAATCACATCAGTTGCAAATTAAAAATTCAGATTCACACAGCTAAAAAAACGTTGTCCTAGTTTTTTTTGGTAACAATAGTACATTATAATAATTCTAAAAATAAACTTCCAATTTTGTCATCTCAATAAGGCAGGCTACAGTGAAATGAATGCTTCATTTTACGATGTTCCACAGATTTTATTCGAGATATTATTAACTAAAAATAAATTTTAATTGTACAGAATAACTTGTTTATAACTTGAATTGAATTTCCAATAGCAGTCTTGCACGTGTGGCGGCGCGGCAAACACGATCGTTGACAAAGAAAACAAAATACACCGTTCATTTTGCATGGAATGTGCCGCCTTTAAAATAATCGTCTAGCGGTCATATTTATTTAGCAGTGCCTCGATTTTTTTGCTGAATATCAAATTGATATCATACGAACTCTAGCTCCAGTATATCTGATTTGAAAATAATGATAAATGATGTAGATAGGGGAGGTTTTTTGGAATTACCTAAGTCAAAAAATAATGCTGTTATAATATTTAAGATCATTTAGTAGCTTATTTGTGTATAATGACGTTTCTTTTACGCACAGTAGTAAAAGGCCATAAATAACTCTACCCTTAGCTTTAAGAGCCATTGGGTCGGATGTCTTTTGTTGTCGGACGGGTTAAATCTAGCCCAGATTTGCCAATGGTCCGTTTCCTGTTTTAAGTGACACTTTTGAAAGAAGCTGTAAACAAACGGAGGAGGTCGGCTCAGGGAGCGATTGAAATAATAAATGTTTTATTGATTTTACGGTGTTTTTTAATTTCTCACAATTAAAAACATTTTTCGAAATTATGCACGCAATTATGAAACTACAGTAAACTAGAGCTGATATTTACTTGATCACTCGATATACTATAATCAAAGAGCACTCAATGCTCTTTGCTATAATGCTGACAAAACTAATATAGCTGATTTTGTGAGGCCTGTGAAATCTGACACTTTATGTGGGTGACCGCCCGACTCTGTTTTGGCTAAGAGACAATGGGAAATTTTGTCCGCGTTTTGTAACCCAAGTTACTTTCGTTCGAAGGTTGTGTTAACCTTGGCAACACCGCACTTTAGTTTAAACCAACGAATTCTAGAATTATGGTTTTGCTCTGAGCTGTTTAACTGGGATCCTTCCTGCCAGAGGGATAAGACCTGGGAGCCTAGCGGGCGGGAGATTTTAAGCTATACGCTAATACTGCCCAGCGCTGAGTCTCTTCTCATTATATGCTCTTTGGTTTAGCTTTGTTTGACTTGATGTAAATATTGAGTGGTACCGTTACAAACTGGCGTATTGTCGTAATTATTGTTTTAGCCTGTTACCAACTGGCAGTTCATCGGGGTGCCATGTTTGGTTTGTCGTAGGGCCCCGAGGGCCTTTTGAAGAAGACCCCCTAAGAGAGGGGCGGAGCCCCCTTGGAGGGGGGCGGATTCCCGAGGGCCCCCTTAAAGAGGGACGGAGCCCCGTAAGCCCGAGAGGCGGATCCTCAAGGGCCCCTTACAGAGGGGCGAAGCACCGAGGGCCCCCTTGGAGAGGGGCAAAGCCCCGATGGCTCCTTTGAGAGGGGCAGAGCTCCAAAGGCCCTCTTGGAGAGGGGCCGAGCCCCGGGGGTCCCCTTAGAAAGGGGCGGAGCCCCGACGGCCCTCTTGGTGAAGGGAGGAGCCCTCAGAGCCCCCTTCAAGAGGGGCGAAGCACCGTGAGCCCCCTTAGAGAGGGGCGGAGCCCGGATGGACCCTTGGAGAGGGACGGAGCCCCAAGGGCTCCCTTGGAGAGGGGCAGAGCCCCGTAAGCCCCCTTGGAAAGGGGCGGATCCCCGAGGGCCCCATTAGAGAGGGACGGAACTTCGTGAGCCCCCTTGGAGAGGGGCGAATCCCCGAGGGCCCCATTTTAAGCAATTATTCTCTCTTGAAATGATAACAGATCTTCTTTAGACTTGCACGAATGTGTATCTACAAATAACTCTTGTTTTATCAAAAAACTGTTTTAAAACGGTGATACTAAAACGTCTGTTACTGAAATATGACTACAAATACCTGTGTAAACTGCAGGAGTCGTCTGTACCGCATTCACTCCATTTGTTACACTGTGACAGGATTTGCATGTGCATATTTTAACGGTGTCATCAGTGACATTTAGTAACAAAATATTACTAAAGTCAAAATTATTGCTACTTCAGATAACTTATAAAATGTCAATGTCTCATTTTGACATTAGTAACTTTTTTGCAACTAAATATGCATACACTGCTAAAAATATTCAATAGGACATTGAAACGACTCTTAATGGCGGATTTTAAAACAACCAATCAGAAACAGGACCAAAATTGACCACACTGTCGTTAATATAGATGCTGTACTGTGTAGCTGTTAACACGTTAGTTCGTGGTGTGTATTTATGTGATATTTCTGTGGTGTATTTCGTGTGATCTGCTGTCATCCATGTTGTCTCGAGATGCCAACCATTGTTCCTTTTTCGCCTGTTGGCATGAAACCGGTGACACCAATAACTCGGCAGAAGCCATGAGATTAAGAATCGAAAAATCGATGTAAGGTCGAGAATCGAACTGATCTAGAAAATTGGCGAAACTGGCGAAATGTTTAGCAGAGGTTTTTTAAATTTGGCATCTCGAGGCACATACGATGACGTGCTGATCGTATAGGACTTTTTTGACGTGTTTTTTTTTTAGATCATGTCGACAATTAGTAGTGCGATGGCTCCTCTTGGAGGCTTTCAACGGTTAGGTAAAATCAGTGAGCTTCCACCTCACCACGTGAACGTTCCTCTTGGTTTAGAGGACGGGTATTTCCCTATTTCTTCCTCCACAAAAGAACCCTCTGCTTTCTGTCATGCGAAATGTTGTGTTTTCTAAGATTGTGTAACAAGTGTGTAACAGAAAGGAATGGCCCTACGTAATAGGCCTAAAAATGGTGGTAAATAGAATAGAATAGACCGCGCAATAGCGCGCGCAGCCCCGTTTATATATGTATAAAATGTGTAGAATTTAATTTCCGCTGCATGATTTGTTTGATACACGCATAGCTTGGCGAAGCTGCTGGGCGGCTTGAAAGTTCAATCCATGCCAGGCACGAAAAACTTAAAGCGGCAAACAATCCCCACTGGGATATGTCCAAAATGAATGAATAAACATTTAAAGCCAACTTAACTTTGGAATGTTGGTTTTATCAGCAGCCATTGTGTAGATGAATAAAATACATCAATACATATATTTTGATTCTCTAGAGAATCTTTTTTTTCTTAATAGGTTTTGAGCATCAGCTATTGAAGAAGATTCTTTAGAGAATCGAAATACAGTAGACACCGCTTAATGTAATCACAAAATCGGAAATTAACAAAAATGCAATCATATTTAATAAAAAACGAACTCTTATATAATAAATTTTTTTATAAAAACCAAGTGACTACATTGTACTTACATAGAAAACGAAAGTTTAAACAGCTGCATTTTCGATTTCTAACCTCTTTTTTTTTAATTTTGCACAATAATGGTTGCGAAATTTTTAATTGACCGGCGTCATTTCTTTGGCCATTTTTGGGCAGTTTATCGTATTTAACTAAAATGTCCAATTTTTCCCTAAGGGATAGATCTTTGCAGTTGGACATTATTATTTCCTAACACGCGCGAGGGAACAGATGGCCACTGACTGGTGCAAATTGTAAATTGCAATTAACCTTAATCGCTTTTTCATTAAAATGACAAGATGCTGAACTGAGAAACCTGATACATATCAATTGCTTTTTGCTGATTTCAGCGAGTATGACGTAGGGTTTGTTACTGTTAGTAAAGAAAACAAGTGCGAATAGATATCTAGGTGCTGATTTTTGCTGTCTGCTTCTCACAGCTCCCAATCTTGAAGAATCTCGGCTCTAAAAGACGAACTCGCACAGGCTATGATTGGAAAGGACGCCAAGCTCGTATATGCTTCCTGGCAATATTTCAGCTACTGCTACCTGCTTCTGGATCACGAATACAGCCTCTTCTAGGTGCTGCATTTTGCTTTCTCATTCCCGCAGCTTCAAAACTTGTAGAATCTCCAAAAACGATATCGCACAAGCTCCAGGTCCAATTTATTCTGGAACTGCACTCCGGAACACTGCCAATTTAACCATAGCTGGCTTCCACACACAGGCAAATAAATAAAATGCACAACTGAGCATAAAATATTTACTTTTATAAATACAATTTATCAAAATCGGCAAGCGAAACAACACACAAGCTTTCGGCTTGGATTCTTCAACATAAAAACTACAAGCGACTTCCTAGGTTACCATAGCAACATGATTTACAATTGCTTATCTGTAAGTGTACATTCACTGATATTAATTTTTAATTGTATTTGTAAATGTCATTCAGGAAACTATAACCTCACAATTGGTTGTATTTTTCACTTTTAGTTAATAAACACTAATTAACACCACCAGCAATTTCTTGTAATCTTCAGTAATTCTCAGGTTGTTTCTTATATGCTTTTTGCCTAATCTGTGCCTTCTTGCACTTTTTTATAATCTCGTTAGCTGCGTCATCGATTGTTGGCACTTCAATATGAATGCAAACCGTCTGTGTTGATGTTTTGTTTGGAATACATAGTAGAAACAATGCGTGTTCAGTACTACGTACGATATGGACAAGTATTTCAGTTACACCTTGCATTATACAGGGTGTCTCAAAAAGAATGGGACACCAATAGATTCCTTACGTCATAATAAATCGATTAAACCAAATATACCTTAGTAGAAAGTCCCTTCAGTAAGAAGTTATAGGGTCCTGAAGTTTAATTTTTTATTTCTTATTTGTTTGTTAGTTTCCACAAAAGTAGAGACATCAATTTGAATTTTGGTATACATACTTACTATTATATACTACACTAATAGGAAACATTTCATAAACTAGACTTGACTGTAAAGGGCACTTTACCTAACGTTCACAACTTTTTTTAGCTCTAACTTCGTTATATGTAACATTTTTTAAAATTTTAGGTTATTCTCTGAAAGGGAATTAAAAAACACAAAAATAATGTACTCTTAGTTCTTAAGCCTAAAAGCAACCGTTTACCGTAAAATGCCCATCAAAGGTTTTTGGTTGTCATTAAGATGTGCAATTATCAAGTAGCCATGATCACAAAAACAATGGGTAATGATTGTAATCTAGTAAACAACAACAAGAAATCAATTAATGATGTTGGTGACATCAGGTTTTTGTCTTTTGTGCTTACGAAAATGCTGCGACATAACGAACCTTTCAGCATTGGAGAATTCGTTATGTAGCGGCATTTTCTTAAACATAAAAGAACAAAGTCTTATGTCACTAATGTCATTAATTGATTTATCATTGTTTTTTACTAGATGACCATTGTTTTTGTGATCATGCCTACTTGATAATTACATGTGTTAGTGACAACCTAAAACCTTTGATAGGTATTTTAAGGTAAACGGTTGCTCCTACGCATATGAAGTAAGAGTACATTATTTTTGTGTATTTTAATTTTCTTTCAGATAATAACCTAAAATTTTAGAAAATGTAACAGATAACGAAGTTAGAGTTAAAAAAAGTTTTGAAAGTTAGGTAAAGTGCCCTTTACAGTCAAGTCTAGTTTATGAATTTTTTTCTATTAGTGCAATATATAATAGTAAGTAAGTATACCAAAATTCAAATTGATATCTCTACATTTATGGAAATTAACAAAAAAATAAAAAATAAATAATTGAACTTTAAGGCCCTATAACTTCTTACTGAAGAAACTTTGTAGTAAGGTATATTAGGTTTAATCGATTTATAATGACGTGAGGAATCTATGGCTAATCGGTGTCCCATTCTTTTTGAGACACCCTGTATATGCTAACCATTAATAGAAATGAATAAAAACATGGTTTTTATTTGCTTTCTTTTTGTTTTCTATAAATATTCTGCTTTTATCATTGCAGGCAACTCTTTTTTACTTATGAAGTATCTCAGGGTTTGTATAAATTGAAAAGTGGTCACCCTACCTATTACATAAGTGAGTGTATCATCTGCAAACATTTGATATATTAGAACTATATGATTATATGTATCGCAGCTAAAGTGTTATTCACAAATATAACAAATAATATAGGTCCCAACACAGACCCCTAGGGTGTTCTTATGTGGAACATACTGACATTCTCATAATATATTATTAAATCTGGTTATTTGTTTTTTCTCTAAAACTACTCCATTCCATTCGATTTTTCCAACTAGGGTTTCCAGTTCCGGGATCCGGTCTCGGGACCTTCCCACACCGGCGTCTGGTGTATTACTTATGGCTCATGTACATTCTGCATTATTTGCGTTTTGAATAGGCAGGGGTGGTAGTGTTTTCGGTAGGTTAGAATTAAACTTGTGTGTTGTTTCAGTCACAATTAAGAGTGTTCTTTTATTTATGTATTTGTTTGTTTCTTTTTGTTGGATTTAGATATATTTTACGTGTAGTCGTGTGCATATATAATAACAGTAATAATTTGTAAACTTTTAAAATTATTTGTTTATTTATTTATTTATTTATTAACGGCATACATCATTTACATTAAAATGAAGAAGCTGAATAATTTATATTTTTAGGTTTTCAAGGTGTTCGTTATTTGTCTGCTAAAGTGTTAAAATTAGAATAAATTCTGATTCCCAACCTACCTTCATTCTACATCGAAAAAAAAATAACAATTTAAAGTTGATACGACAACACTTTTATGTATCGAAATTGGCAAAATGTAAAGTTTGTTCCAATAAAATTATCATAACCAGAGGTGGCTCGACGAAAGGATTACACAAACACTTTGCAGTTCACGCAATGCAGCTGATTATTAGCACAGAAATACTTTATTTAACTTAAAACACTTGTTTTTCTTTGGAATTCGCTTTTGGAAATTTCATCTGAATACTGTTTCTCTCTTGGGACCATTTTCGGGATCTTCGAGACTAGTTTTTAGCTCGCAAGTCCTGAAAACGTCCTGGGACTTGGAAACACTAGTAACAACTGATAATCGCTTGTTTCAAAAGCTCTGCAAAGGTCCAAGGATACCACCAGTGCTTTCTTCCAATTAACTAAACTGTCTGAATGGTTTGAATTTTATTTTAAAGCCGGCTTTTAAAATTTGGTTAAAGTGTTATCTTCAATCAAGTCTTAAGGTTTCTTTCTTTACAGGAAGCTTTAAAAGCTTTTCATATTATGGTGACATTAATCGGGTGAAACCCTTCTACTGTATTAACAACCTTCTCAATAGGAATTATTGTTGAAATTTTGCAGCTATCTGGAACACTTCCGTTGGTCTAAAGACGCATTAATTACACCTAGCAGATTGCTTTCATTGAGCATTAAGAATCTTGACAGAAATGTCATCAGTGCTACTAACTGTACTTATTTAGCATTGATTTGATAATTGCTATTATATGAATCATTGAAAAAAAAATTAAATTTGCAAATTTATTTGTTTTCTAAATTTTTGTTTGGATCATTTTTAACATCAATTTTCTCATTGTAAAATCTCTTCTAATTGATTTATATTCTATTACCGGTGAATATTTGTTCAAACTTTGTTGTATTTGGTGAACAATGGTGTCCTGTTGCTCTAAGGAAAAGTTATAAGAATTTTCTTTAAAATTTTTCAAGTTCTTCCTTTTTATGTGCTTAATTGTACTTTTAACATAGAGGCAACACGAGACTTCTTGGCAGTTTTTAACAAAACAATCCTAAGCATTTTTTAGTAATTCATTCTGTTAACAAAATAAATAAATGATGTCACACACAACAAAAATTTTCAAACCATTGCAGCCACCGGATGCTCACTCCAAGTCTTCAAGTCGCCCTTCAAGGAGCGCCTGAAGGCCTATGCGAACCGCCTTCAATGGGCAGACGGCTCCTCCAGTGACCTCATCGCATACCTTCATCTATACAAGGTAAAAACTCCGACATGTCGAATTGAAAACAAACAACTGTCGTTTTAGGTTTGGCAAAGGCAAAAACGAACGAATAGGGACCAGAGGGTGGAGCTGGATTGGTGCAGGAAGAACTTTGTTAGCCCCAGATCCCTGAAAGAATGGTACATCCTCGTCAAAGAGATCAAAGAGCGCCTGGAAAGGATGCACATTAGGCAGTCCGAGGGGCCTGGACACGTCGTTCTCAGCCAAATGGAAATCCCGACTGTGATTAAAGTTGTAATATGTGGGGCTTTCTACCCGAACTACTTCAAGCGGTCGTCAGATGGGGGACAGGTTGACGAAAGAGAAGCCGTGCGGACGCTCGGAGGTCGTGATCCGTGCAACACCGTTTATTTTACGGGTTTTGACCCGTCGCAGCCTGGACCGGTTTATGCGAAATCTATTAAGAAACTTCTGGCTGATTGTGCTACCCACATGCAGGTGTCTTTCGATTGTAGCAGGTAATTTTGGTTTTAAACGTGTCAATTAAGATTTTCTACAGCTGCATTTTAGCAAAGTGTACGTGCAGTTTATGAGCCCAAATTACATTAATTCCGTGAAGGTGGACGGGCAGGAGTTCATCACAGGAATGCCTGGTAAAATTAGGATGGAGGTGTATCGTGCAGTGCGATTGCGGCAGCTGCGGATTCCCAATAAAGTAGCTTTAATGAAGTGAGTATTGGATGGTCTTTGATTAGCGTGATTAAACTTCTTTCGTCGTACAGACCCGAACAGGCTTGGAATTTGGCAAAATCACAGAGCACTGATGATGAAGCTTCAAATAACCTACTACCTATCGTCAAGAAATTTTTTGCTGATGCTGAAAATCGTTTGGTTGCAGCAGAGCCTTCTGTTATACCTACGCTTGACATACAATTTGTTCTGATTTCCATTAGTGAGGTAGGTTGACTTTTCAAGTAATTTTTTATTTACAAACTATTGAGTCTATTTTATAAATTGCTTTGGTAGATCTGTTTTAAATTTAAGTTGGTCTTCAAGTTGTCAAGCGTCATTTAGAAATTCCATTGCAGATAATCGACGCCGGTCACTTTTGGGCCCATAATATGGCAGAAAATACCAGAATAACACTCTGCGAAATGGATCGACTACTTAACACCACAAAGCTTGAACCGGCCACTCCATCCAGTGTTACTGTGGGAAGCTTGTATGCAGCAATGTACCAGGAAGATAAGAAGTTTTACCGCTGTAAAGTTCTTTCGCTGAGCCCCACTGGCAGATTGCAATCTGTCGTAGTTCAGGTTTGTCTTTCAATACGAGTTTAAACATACTACAAAAGATTAATATTGTAGATAATATACATTGATTATGGAAATGCAGCTATTGTCAGCATAGACCAGCTGTATAAACTGCCACTGGCAGAAGTGTTTTCAAAGCCGCCCCAAGCCATGGAGTGCTTCTTGAGCGAAATCCAGCCTTCGGTTGTGCTGAATCCAAGGGCCCTGTGGGAAGAAAAAGCCAACGCTGTGTTCGACCAGCAAACGCGAGACAAAATTCTGTGTGGCAAGGTAAGTTTGCAAGCAATGAAATTATTTTTACTTATGTACTTACTTAAAATCATTTCTTAGTTACTGCCTAAGAAGTTGGTTCAATTAGTGAACTTTCTATAGGTTTTTCCGTCTTAAGTCGTGAACTTTTTTGGTTCCCGTGCCCTTTTATTATGCATTACCTACCGCCTCCCATGCTATCCTTGGCAGCCTCTCTTCCCATTCTCCATATAGGATGTAGTCGCCTGAGTTGTTGTTTTTTTATTATATCACTTACTGGCTTCACTTCGAGAGCCTTTCAAACCTTTTTTTCTTGTTTTCCTTAGTATGCTCCTGAGGAACCGCATTTTACTAGCTTGAAGTCGACTCCTGTTTATTTGAGAAAGACCTAGATTCGCATTCATATGTTGGTGCCAGAATGAATATTACCCTGTATATTATTTTTTGCTTGATTATTTTCTTAGCTAAGGCATAGTAAAATCTGTTTCCAGCTTTTAATCTTTCGTCAAGCTTGCTCGTTTATCATGCATCTGAGGTATTTAAAAATTGCTAACCTGTTCTGTAAGCACATTTTCGATTTGTATGAAAATGTTTTGACGTTTTGTTGCCACTGTCAGTGCCTTTGTTTTATTAGTATTAATTTGCATATTAAAATCTGTTGTAACTTTATTAATGGTTTCCAAATTGCGTTGTATATCATGCTCTGATTTTGCTAAAAGATTGAAACAATAAAGAAGTTGACCTGTGGTTAATAAATTAAAATAATCAATGGTAGCAAAAAATTGCAGATCAACACCCTTAAAGTTCGTATACTACACAGAAGCTTTAAAAATCTTCACTTACCGCGATGGCCGAGCTAACTCAAATTCGGCGATATGGTCGTGGGTTCAAACCACCAGCTGTGTACCCTGCAAAGTCTTCAAAAGAAAGGATATGGCGATATGGGCACCAGAAATCAGATGATTTCGAATAATTTAAATAAACTACAAATGACTAGCATTTATTTAATAACTACTGAATAATCTGTAGTATAATAAATCATCACTTATAATACCATGAGTAGTCAAAGTTATGTCGAATATTTTTGCTGTGGTATCACAAATGTCCATTGCGCTTAGCTTGATTAGGACAAGTGCTAGCGCACTCGTCCTAATCATAAACACAATGGACAGTGATACCACCGCAAAAATATTCTACTTAAATTTGACTAAGAATGGCATTCGAAGGACTATTCAATGAACCAAACTACTTTTTCAAATTAATTTTCAGTAAATCTAGCAACATACCAAACAATTTCTATAGTAACAGAACACTAATACTGCCTTTTTCTAATAAAAATCAAATTTGTTTAAAATATTCACTATACCACTAGTGAAAATTGTCGATTATTTTCACTAGTGAAAATTGTCAGTATAGTTCATTTTTATTGGCTCAAAGACGTCAAATCTTGTATTTTTATTGGTCAGTTTTTGATAGATGACAAGTGAGTTGAATAGTCAAAACAATTTGATCACAAATAATGTCATTGTAGAACTGTGCAAGTAAATGAAGGTTGCGACACGCACCAAGAAACCCCTTGTGGGTTATTCAATTAATTGTAACCAGAAATAAATCGAGTGGTATGCATACCGCTGTCATTTAAAAAAACCTTTCTATTCAGGCTATTGAAAGCAGAAAAGTGTGAATGCTCCTTTTACAAAGGTTTGATTACACATATAAATTGTAGCCTTCAATGTTAATTGTAATTACGTATACGCATTTAAACTTCAAATATAAAAACTGATTGACCGTATGCGTCGAAACTTTACATGTTAGTAATAACGGAAAGTATAAATTTAAACTTTAAATACTGATTGTTACAGAATGTACGAATTTAAATTTCAAGAATTGAAGATAATGTAATATAATATTAATCCCGGAATAACCAGGCCGTGTAACTGTCCAAATTAACCGAAATCAGTAACCTTCGGAGCCCAGTAATTCCTAGGGACTGCGCTGTCAAAGGGTCACTACTGCAGGTTATTCAGCTGAATCAACGCCTAACGTGATGCAACGGCTTGCAGGGGAAGCTGAAAAAAAGGTCGAACATTTTGCTCCTGACAGCATGGACGCTGAAGGCAGATAACGTTCTTTAATGGGACAGGATACTAGCCTCCAGGTCCAAAATTATCAGATAGGAGCTGATTTTAAAATCATCGAGTGAAATTGTCGGTTAAGAGCTAAAGAAATGCAATTAATAGGAGAATAACAAACAGAAAAACGCATCGTACCTGATTATAGTCAGCCGTTCAAAATTAATCGTCGTGGCGTAATAAAGCACGAACGGGACCTTTTAGAAGCAAGTTACTTCGTCAAGGTGCAGGGAAAGAATCCTCGCGTATTCGGTCAACTAACAAAGACAGCTGATAGCTGCAACCTCGCGATAAGCCAGCGAATGTTTTTGGGCTTTCCAGAATCGGTACGAAATGAGCGCACTGGTAAATTGAAATATTTTGAAACACAATTGATTATTATGCGAAGACAATATACAGGCTGATCCTGAAATAATTGGTATGTGGAGAAAACATTTGAGCGAAGCCGAAAAATTGTTTCGAGATCCTTTCATCTGCATAGGCCAACAACTTTGTGTGTATTAGTTTTAGTTTCTTGTATCCCCATTGCTATTTTCTGATGTTGTTATCACACTTTATTATATCATCTAGTACAATATTAAACAGGTATGGACTCGGAGTCTCCCCCTTGTCTTAGTCTCATTGTTTTAAATTCTTCGAATATCAAATTGCTGATTCTTACGTAATTTCTGCAACACTTATGTATGCTCTCTATAGGTAATACTACATTTTTATAAGCTTTACTTCTTAAAGTTTCCCAAAATTTGTCTGTACTCTGTCAAATGCTTATGATAAATTAGGCTACAGAAACGACTTTTTAAAAACGTTTATTTTGTTTCACAATTAAAATATAATAACATTGAAGTTTCAGCTAGCTCGGCTATACAATATCTTACTTCTAACACAAAGAGCTGCAACAGAACTAAAGATAAAATGCTAAAACACTTTGTTACGGTCTTAACCTGACTTTACGACACCGCACCGGCTCATATAACAACGAAACGGCCGGCGCGTGCCATAATGGACAAAATCGGGACGAGACCTCTTCTAGGCTGCTACCCATGCCGCAACAAGATAGGCCGGCTAAGGCATCAGTGGAGCTGGGCGGGTTTTGACAGAAACTGACACAAAATCTAGCCTGCTAACCTCGAATTTGACATAGACGTACAGTGCCGCCAACATCCTATTCATAACGAAACTCCGGCGAGTTGCGGGTGAACCGCTGGCGAACGACTATGCATACGGGTGTCAGAAACACAAAATGACCTGACATGGTGTTTCTAATAATTTTTCCTAGTGTTATATTGAATAGGAGGGAGGACAAAGCGTCTTCTTGACTAACACCGTCATTTATGTGGAAGGTATTTGTACCATTCCGTTGTATTATAACTTTAACTTGTGGTCCGTTCAGTGTCATTTTAATTGACTTACTTTAAGAGGGATTGTTACAGGATAAATTCAACTTGACCACATGACCACAGTTTGTTAACAGTCGAAACTCTGAAAACGACATTAAAGGCCACACAGTGGGATAGTCACTAAATTTGGTAAAGTCTAAATCAGTCTTTAAGCCACTTCATGAAACATAAAGGCAAAGCTCACCGTGATTACGCTTCAACAGTCCTGTAATGGAAAGTTATCCAGCTAAAATTCAGTGGGAACAGGGTTCGATTCAATATGATTAGCTTAGGGCGAGATGGTGTTACAATGGTTGTTAGTTTAACCAAAACAAAAGTGGGGAAATAAGCACCACAGATTTTTAATGGAATTACAAGGCTACTCTCGTGGAAATCCAAAATAAGGGAGCAGTTGCGTAGCGTCGGCGCCAGTTGTGTGAGACATCCCAGCTTTTTTATCCTCGGATCTAACTTTGTGATGGTGTGCTTGCATCTGCAGAGACACCTTACAAACATAATACACCAAAACAAATACACCTGTACATAAAGAAACCCATGCAAATAACACAAATAAAAGGCAATGAAGATTACAATCAAAATAAATCTATTAATAGTAAATATGCACTTAAATATTTGACATTGGATAGAACGAAAGGGTTAGTACTCTTAGTAATTATTATAAAACAAGGGAAATTTCACCCTGCCGCATCTAAAATAGCAGCTAAGTTTTCTGAACAAGACTGAACAATGCATGCTAAAAATAGCCGCAGGTTACAAATGAATGTAAGTCACGCGCACCAGCCTAAAAATAGCCAGTGCAACAATGAAAATACATCACTAAAAGTTTGTGAAGGCATATTACTATATAAATTAAATCACAAACCTGTTTTTCGTGTCTGGCGCCATGCGTTCTATTAAAGTACAATGCAACTGGAATGGGGCGGCTCTTTCAATATAAATCGCAGTTCACTTAGGGTGCAATGCAATGAAGGGATGAATACCAATAGATGGGGTGCAGCATACAAATCCTCACAAAGGCGAGCATCAAAGGGGTACCTTTAACGACTAGTAACACCCTTCTTGTAATTAGCACATAAAACCTTTCTTGTAATCGGAAATCCACCCGTGGCGGTCTTTACATAAATGCAACGGTACGACGAAGAAGGCTTATTTGACTTTAAACATTGCACAGCATGCTATGGACAATCCACCTCCGAATTTAAGGAATGCTCCAGGAACCACATTTACAGATGATGAATAATCGCTGAATCGACGCTCAAAGAACGGCTTCAAAAGGCACAGGAACAAATTTCAGTGGGGCACCATGGTGGCTCGAGGCCACCGCAGGGGCCGAAGGCAGCCAAACTTGAGATACTATAACTTGAAGGCGGAAGCATGAATGAATCAAGACGTGCTCAAGAAAGAAAGGGGACACAAGTCCGTGTCACTTGGGTATTCTGTCTTACACATACGGTAATTTCATTGTTGTAGAACGTTGCATCAAAAAGCATTCGTGCCAAGCTGCATGTAAGCAAGAATCCCATGCCTGGAATGGTTCGCTGCAATTGACATGTCCTAACTTGTTGCTCAGAGCGGGACCAGACGATGCCAAATTGGTTGTTAAGACGTGGTGTAATCCGTAAGGCAAGCAAACATTGAAAAACGGCATGCCAGGTTCCTCTATGAGTGAACAATTAAAGCTCTTAAAGGAAACTGCATGAAATGAAGCGGTAAAAATAGGAATCTCTACAGGATAATAGAACAAAGCTTACTTCGATAGAAAACTGCAATCTCGTAACCTAAGTGCAACAGATGTCATAGCTATTTGAATTTGCATGAAGTCTTGCTTAAAATGTACTGAAATGGGCGGGAAAACGTCGATATTTGAAATGGAAAAGGCGAAAGTTTCCAAAAGTAACCAATTCGTCAAAGTGTCCTAACAGGATTCCTAGGTCCAGTAACCCCGTGTACATTCTCTTTCTATTTATCTTATCATAGGATTATAAGAAACCTATGAAGTGTTCTTTTCATCGATCACCTATGGCCTGTTCTTCACAGAGTGTTTGCTTGTCTTTTCTTTACATGTGGTCATCCTTGGCTGGAAGGAGCTAGTCAGGATTTTAAATTTTGGTAGAATTTTTTTGTGGGGGTTTCTATTTCTTTTATCTTTTGATTCTATTTGCTTCATACACTACTTGCTTATCTTTGTTTTGCCCCATTCTTTGTAACTATTGCTTTTCTACGCTCATTACCAAACCATTAATTTCTTTTAACTTTCCTCTTAATCCTTATTGTTTTTAGAATGCTGCTTTTTATCGCTTTTCATTCTTCTTCAGTATGTTCCTTGGTATCTTGCTACTCCAATTGATTCTGTATCTCGTACGAGTATATATTCGGTGTTTTCAATTTCTCTATATCCCATTTTCTTGTTTAATTACCTTTTCCCTTATTTACATTTCCATTGCGTGGTTTCCAAAATGTCTCAACTATAAGATGGTTCAAGTCACAACACGTCCCTCGATATGTTCTTATGTCCATGAACGACGTAGCTCGTTATAGGTTAAAATCAAGTTTATTACCTACACTAAACGCCAGTTTGTTACAGGCGAAAATGGTCTTTAAGACACATCGACAAAATCAAAAGGCTTCTTCTTCTTCTTTGTCTTTCCCTTATGCCCTTAGGCGTCGGCTTTTCAGTAACTACACTAAACATTTTTAGCTTCTACCCACTTTCTAAATTCTTTTCTGTTTCTAGCCATCACTTTCACTTCATGCATTGACCTATTTTTTCCCTTTACTATCTCTTCTAACTGTTTTTCCCATGTTTTTCTTGGCCTACACCGTTGTCATTTTCCTTCTGCCGTTACCAGTTTTGGGATCCTGTTTTCACTCATTCTACATACATGCCCGTACCATTTCAGTTGTTTGTTTTCAATCTTCTTAACCACTGGTTCCACTTCCATAGCATTTCGGATAGTGTTGTTATTAATCATGTCTCTCTTTGTGTATCCCATTGCTTTACGTAGAAACTTCATTTCGGTCGCTGTAATTTTAGATTTTAATTTATCATTTAATATCCAGTTTTCTGATGCATAGGTAAGTACTGGTAGGAATATCGTGTTGTAGATCTGTCTTTTGTTTTTTTTTGTTTATTTCCTTTTTTCCTATGAATATTTGGTTGACTTTATTTATCCTGTTTAATATTTCTACCTCTACTTTCCCATATTTAGTTATTATTGTTCCCAGGTATGTGTATTTCTTGGACTTCTTCCAAACTATGATTCTCAACTATTATCTCCTTCATCGGTGTTTGATCCTTACTAATCTTCATTACTTTACTTTTGCTATAATTTATAGTTAGGTCCGCCCTTCCCAGTTCCTCCTTCCACACGTCTATTGATCTTTTTAGCTGTTTTTCATTCTTTGCTACTAATATTATATCATCTGCATAAATCAAATACTGTATGAATACTGGTTCTAGCTTTCTATTACCTATTCTTGTTTTGGACAGTTTACTCTTAAATTTTTCCATCACTTCATTCATTACAATTACAAATAATAAGGGGCTTAAACTGTTTCCCTGTTTTACTTCTTTCGTCATCCTGAATTTTGTCGATGTTTCTTGATTTATTCTGATATATCCTTCAACATTACTATATACACCCCGAATAGCATTAATTAATATCCTATTAACCCCATACTTTTCTAATACTTCCCACATGATATTTCTTGGTATGTTGTCAAAGGCTGATTTTATCTCCAAAAATGCTAATCGTAATTCTTGCCCTTCCTCTAGGTTCTTCTCTATTACCATTCAAATCAAAAGGCAACTTGATAAAATACCGGTAGCAGGAAGTCGGCCAACTAAAGTCAGTGGGAGGGAGGGTTCGATTCGGTACAACGTAAATTAGGGTGAAATGCTGTTGCAATAGTTAATAATTGTAAACAAAATAAAGGGGGTTGGGGGCGCCATGGACTTTTTTAGGAAACTGCCCCTTGGAAGTCTGAAATGGAGGATAATTTTTTGGTTTGGTGCCAGCTGTTTATGACGTTCCAGCTCGAACATCCACAAACCTGCCGTGGGATGATTTATATGCAGGCCACCATCACACCTTACATAATAGAACATAAAAGAAAAGTACACATATATATCGTGGCAGGCAAACACCATAAATAAAATGCAGCAAGAATAAAACCAATTTAAATATATTGAAATTAAATATTCATGTAAATGTAAATCATCAAATGAAGAACAAACACAATTGTTAATTTTACGTATTTATTATTACTATCATCTGTTGCTACCAAAATATCAGCTATTACCTCCCCAAATATTATAAACAAAAGCTAATCGATCAAAGCTATAAATAGCCGCAGGTTAAATTTGAAATGAATAGTCACAAGCGATATTGTCAAGTTGGGTCTTATAAAAATGCGCCACTAAGTGTTTATCTGAGCGTATCACCACAAAAGTACGTCACAATACCTTGTTGCCGTGTTCTGGCGGCTAAATTGCAGAAACAAAGGCAGAACCGGGCTAAAGCGTCGTACAACAAGAGCACCTTTAATGGTTAATGTTGACCGGAGATGGTTTAGGCTGTGTACCATGCAGTTTTGGGCACAATAACTACGTTGGGGGTGAAGGGTTGCGGGTTACAGATTCTCGAACAAGCTGGAAGGGGTGAGCACGATGAAGATTGCTGCCTCCTTTATAACTGAGCGTCTTTCTGTAGAACTACATCAACACAAATTGAAGATTCTACGCTACAAACCGATGACGAAACCACCCCACATAAAAGCACTGGCCTAATTAATGAAGGTTTCTTCTACTGGGGGCCGTACATTGTAAAATTCTTGTCGAGCCTCTGAATGTGTGAAGGGAACTGCCTTAGAGACGCGGTTTAATGAAGAGTGATGGAATATAAGCGTCACTTGCCAGCTCGTTCCTACACGTAGATGCGCTATGTGTATTACAACATATTTCCCAGTGGCAAACGGGCAGATCATCATGTAGACCAAAACCCACGCACAAATCGGCCTCTATTATTTAGCAGCAGAAACACTGAATGCTGTTTACGCGAAAAGGGGAGGTATAACAAAAATGATAAAACAGAGCTTGCATCTACAGGGCTCTACAAACATGTGACGGGAGAAAACAAAAGGTGTCGCTAGTTGTCTCGATGTGAATGAAATTTTGCTACTCAAGTATGAGCTTACATTCCATAAATGAATGAAATTTTGCGAGAAAACACTAGAATTCGAAATTGTCTTAACATCATCTTTTAGATACCAGAATGTTGTCAATCTGGTTTACCTGATCATTGTCCGGTACTTTGTTTTTTAAGACCTCTAGTTTTGCTTCTCAGTTCCCTAGTTCCACCACCACACATCTTTTTTCTCCCACTTTGTACACGTTTCTTATTTTTGTTTTCACTTAATTCCTACTCAAATGCAGCACTCCACCAAAATTTTGTGACCTCAGATTCTTGTGTCTACTTACTTTGGCATGTTCACTTTCCATATTTTCCACAGCTCTTGTTTTCACTTTCCATATTTTCCGCAGCTCTTATTTTCACTTCACCAAACCTGTTGTTATCATAAATAGTACACTGATTTTATTTTTATTTAATTTTGGTACTCAGCCAACAGCCGTTAGCCCAATTATAGGTGTCGCTGTACATTTTATGTGGACTTCCAACCCCACTAACGATTGTCATGATGTTATTATGACATCCGGGACCAACTATTTCCGTGACAGCCGTATCACGAGGTGCCGAGAGAAGCAGCTGTGGAACTCCCATCCAAGTTCTGACCAGAAAGAGCGTTGCTTAACTTTGCTGATCGAACGTGGACGCTTGTTCAAGCCACACCACCCGGGACCTTTCCCCACTTTCCTTTACAACCCTTAGGATTCAGTCCACTTTTATGTACTTTTGCACTTTTAAATTACGCTTTAAAACACTGAAAAATGCACTCTTACTCACACCGCCAGCAGGGCCTATAAACGTGGTTGCACAGCTTACATTCAGTTTCCTATTTATAAATTCCATTATACTATAAATTATTTATCAATAAATTTCTTTAAAGGTGTATTCTGTTGTAAACGGAGTTGTGCATCTCGAACTACACAAGTACGAACCGAAATTTGAAAGGAACCGTCAGTACGAGTTCAAAAATTCTTTGAACGCATGGCTAATCAGCAAGGGTTTTGCTCAGCCCACCGAAGAGAGCTTCCTGTCGAAGGCAAGTAGGATATTTTGCAGCACAATTGAAAAACTAATGTCAGTTTTACTAGGAAAACCACTTGAAGCGGCTGCAAGTGCTGGAAATGCCCGATAAGCTGGGCGCTTTCCAGAAAGAGGAGGACAGCCACGTCGAGGACCTGCAGGAGGTCGAGCATCCCTCCGACGCCTTGTACATAAACACCATCGAGTTGAAAGGTCCGTTCAGTCCTTTGGAAATGCAGATTTACAGTGTTATCAATAGCGGTGCCCACAAAAGGGCTACCATCGAAGCGAGCTCTGTTAATACTGTTCTGCTCGATATGGACCCACAGGATCCACACGAAAGGTAAAGTTCTACTTGTTAACTTGTTTAGAATTACAGTAGTTTTTTTTTTCATATTCAGATTAATAGTGGCAGCTCATATTGGCCAAAATCCGTCTGGAACCGCACTTTCACTGCGCCATAGCACTGTGATGCCCAACATCCATGGTTTCCCTATGCTGATGAGTCTGTTGTTTTGCCCTACGATGGAACCGAAACCAACTGAAGACGGAACTTGCATTGGAGCAATTCTGTGTGGCTTAGGTGCTCATGAAAATTCTCACCGGTCCATTTATCCTCCTCACGATATCTGTCTTGGATTAGATATGGAGTTGACTGAAAATGATATAGATAGTGTAAGTCAAAATAAGAGTAAAAAATAACATGGTGTTCAGCGGTGTACTGAGGGTGAATGGGATGAGATGTTGGGGTGCAAAGTGTCTTAGACTCTGAACGAGAGAAATTGGGAAGCCTTTCAGGTCACCATTTTCAGAAATGTCCTTGAGCATCTCAAAAGAACAGAAAATTCTAAACAACGTATTATTTCATAGATGAAAATTTCGAAACCTCGGAAACTTTAGTGGCCTTGAGCATTTGAAAAGAATCTTAATTCAAGGTGGCCTTGAGAATGCAAAACCGCTTGCTCAATATTTTGTAAGACCTTGATAATTTCAAATGATATTGAGTATTTCTTAAGTGACATTACAAAATTCAAAAATGCTCTTGGAAATTCAGAATCGACCTTGAAATTTTGTGTAGAATTGATTTTCAAAATTCTTCCTTCATCATTCTGGTCAATTCAATCTCATACAAGACAAAAATGATAGTTTTGTCCAATTTTATAAATTACAGATCAATGAGCTCCGTTATTGGATGAATATGTCAATTCATTCAATGGAATCAAATTACCAAGATAATCCTGGGGCTGTGGAAATGGTTGTTTGCCAAAGAGAACTCAAAGACAGACTGTTCAGGTAAGCGTTTTATTAAATATATACAGCATGTTAAAAAAGGCATTAGAAAAATGAAGGGATAAAATAAGAAAAGAAGGTTGCTGAGTGTTAGTATCTCCATAATTAATGATTATCATTAACACATTTAAAACACATAACCATGCGGGAAGCATATTATTAAACTCTTAAACAGGTTTTTAAAAACGGAACGTAAGAGCATTGAGCGGGTGTACATTAAGCACAGCAATGTGTGGGGCAAGATATTATACGATGCAGCCATACTGCAGCCTGGAGATGCATCTACTCTAGTCAAGTCAGAAATATGGCCATTGCATTGGACAATAAGGTTAAACAAAGGAGCAGAAGAGCAGGTGAATTTCGAAAGGCATATGAACGAGCTAGAAGAAGTTGCTTTACGGTAAGTTAAGCATTTTTTTTTATGAAACTGTTCTCAATGTGCATTTTTTGAATTTCAGGATGAAGATTGTGAATGAGATCGTGTGCAACCTTTGTAACCAAACTTTCTACTCGGCCGGAGAACTCCGTATCCATCTTGCTTCGAAGCAGCATATCGCTATTAAGAACTCTCATACGGCCCGTTTTGAGAACGGCGAAATAAACTAATCTAAAAAAATAAAGACTTATTATGTTATATCCTAATGTGTAGTTTAATGTTTTTTTATTATAAGACTAAGTCCTTGTGTTTCTGACATTTAATTTTGTTATGGAAAGATACGTTTTGTATATGTTTTTACAAAATAAAGTTTAATTTTTTGCATTTTCTATTAACATGTTGAACTGCAAACGTGTTCAGGTTTCAAATTATGCTCATCTGTATGCACCATCTTACTAATTTGTACAAGTCTATATCTAATTGCAAATTTTCGTATTGCCCAATGACTTATTTTTATTCAGAAAGGCCAATTTCACTTCTGATCATATGGGTCATATTAATTTAAAATACCATTGACAATGGGCCATCGTGATTTTATAAAAAAAAATTCACTAATAAACATTAGGCACTGGTTAAATTATGAACATTCATAACCCCAAAACCTTCGGGTACAAGAGGATTGGTTTATGTATTTATGAATATTCATTAATCACATTTAGCACGCAATGAGCACGCTTACCCGAGAAACGTCAAGAACAGGCTAAAGGCCTCCACTCAAATACGCTGAGGGAGATGGGCGTGGTCCAAAATGGTACACCACAGGGCAAGCGTCTCGATAAGTACATAGGGTGTTGCTAAAGAAATGGGCGCCACAAGATCCAAATCCGGGTACCCAGGTTAAACTAGACCTTGAGGGTCAAACTGGGCGAAAAATACTCAAATAACTATTTATGGAAGCCACAGTGCAGCGACAGACACGACCTACTTGGAATGCTCATCTGCCACGTCCGGGCCTCACCTTACAATGGTCGTAACACAGTGACAGTACGGCTAGTAAGAATGGCTTAAAGAGTACGCCCAGCTGGGAAGCGCTTTAACTAAAGGTTGCGGCGCTAGCTGAGCCGAACAACAAATCCAGGCCGAATGAGGTTTTAAAGTCGGCTTAGGCCTGAACAGGCGTGACACACGAGTACAAAACCTGAACTTGAGTTCGAGTCACCAGAACGCCCTGACTTACAGGGAAACATTTGAAAATGGCAATCGCTACATTTGTGCCAGAGTGTACTGTGTGTGAACTTAAAATGGGTTATTTTACAAAACCCAGCTGCCTTGCAGCACTGAATGCTAAAACACGAACGTAAAATGTTGTACTTGAGTGTACTCTACATTAATTATACGTCAAACGCAAACTTGAAAGGTTAATTTACAAAACAGTTAACATGCAGCACTGAGTGTTAGAGCACCACGTTAAATTTTATTCAGAGTGTACTCTGCATTAGTGCTTAATTTTACAGAAACAAAACTGTTTTGCAGCACAAAATGTTAGAACAGAGCTTTAGATTTTACACAGAGTGTAATCTGTATTCGGAAGGTGTCAAACGCAAACTTGAAGATTAATTTACAGAAGCAAAACTTTTGCAGCACAGAATGTTAGATCACAACGTTATATTTTAATCCGAGTGTACTCTGCATTAGTACTGTGTCGAACGCAAACGTGAATGATTAATTTACAGAAGCAAAACTGTCTTGCAGCACAGAATGTTAGATCACAACGTTGTATTTTAATCAGAGTGTACTCCGCATTAGTATTGTCTCGAACGCAAATTTGAATGATTAGTTTACAGAAGCAAAACTGTCTTACAGCACAGAATGTTAGATCACAATGTTATATTTTAATCAGAGTGTACTCTGCATTAGTACTGTGTCGAACGCAAACGTGAATATTTAATTTACAGAAGCAAAACTGTCTTGCAGCACAGAATGTTAGATCACAACGTTATATTTTAATCCGAGTGTACTCTGCATTAGTACTGTGTCGAACGCAAACGTGAATGAGTAATTTACAGAAGCAAAACTGTTTTGCAGCACAAAATGTTAGAACAGAGCTTTAGATTTTACACAGAGTGTAATCTGTATTCGGAAGGTGTCAAACGCAAACTTGAAGATTAATTTACAGAAGCAAAACTTTTGCAGCACAGAATGTTAGATCACAACGTTATATTTTAATCCGAGTGTACTCTGCATTAGTACTGTGTCGAACGCAAACGTGAATGATTAATTTACAGAAGCAAAACTGTCTTGCAGCACAGAATGTTAGATCACAACGTTGTATTTTAATCAGAGTGTACTCCGCATTAGTATTGTCTCGAACGCAAATTTGAATGATTAGTTTACAGAAGCAAAACTGTCTTACAGCACAGAATGTTAGATCACAATGTTATATTTTAATCAGAGTGTACTCTGCATTAGTACTGTGTCGAACGCAAACGTGAATATTTAATTTACAGAAGCAAAACTGTCTTGCAGCACAGAATGTTAGATCACAACGTTATATTTTAATCCGAGTGTACTCTGCATTAGTACTGTGTCGAACGCAAACGTGAATGAGTAATTTACAGAAGCAAAACTGTCTTGCAGCACAGAATGTTAGATCACAACGTTGTATTTTAATCAGAGTGTACTCTGCATTAGTGCTTAATTTTACAGAAACAAAACTGTTTTGCAGCACAAAATGTTAGAACACAGCTTTAGATTTTACACAGAGTGTAATCTGTATTCGGAAGGTGTCAAACGCAAACTTGAACGATTAATTTACAGAAGCAAAACTTTTGCAGCACAGAATGTTAGATCACAACGTTATATTTTAATCCGAGTGTACTCTGCATTAGTACTGTGTCGAACGCAAACGTGAATGATTAATTTACAGAAGCAAAACTGTCTTGCAGCACAGAATGTTAGATCACAACGTTGTATTTTAATCAGAGTGTACTCCGCATTAGTATTGTCTCGAACGCAAATTTGAATGATTAGTTTACAGAAGCAAAACTGTCTTACAGCACAGAATGTTAGATCACAATGTTATATTTTAATCAGAGTGTACTCTGCATTAGTACTGTGTCGAACGCAAACGTGAATAATTAATTTACAGAAGCAAAACTGTCTTGCAGCACAGAATGTTAGATCACAACGTTATATTTTAATCCGAGTGTACTCTGCATTAGTACTGTGTCGAACGCAAACGTGAATGAGTAATTTACAGAAGCGAAACTGTCTTGCAGCACAGAATGTTAGATCACAACGTTGTATTTTAATCAGAGTGTACTCTGCATTAGTATTGTCTCGAACGCAAATTTGAATGATTAGTTTACAGAAGCAAAACTGTCTTACAGCACAGAATGTTAGATCACAATGTTATATTTTAATCAGAGTGTACTCTGCATTAGTACTGTGTCGAACGCAAACGTGAATGATTAATTTACAGAAGCAAAACTGTCTTGCAGTACAGAATGTTAGATCACAACGTTATATTTTAATCCGAGTGTACTCTGCATTAGTACTGTGTCGAACGCAAACGTGAATGATTAATTTACAGAAGCAAAACTGTCTTTCAGCACAGAATGTTAGATCACAACGTTATATTTTAATCCGAGTGTACTCTGCATTAGTACTGCGTCGAACGCAAACGTGAATGATTAATTTACAGAAGCAAAACTGTCTTGCAGCACAGAATGTTAGATCACAACGTTGTATTTTAATCAGAGTGTACTCTGCATTAGTATTGTCTCGAACGCAAATTTGAATGATTAGTTTACAGAAGCAAAACTGTCTTACAGCACAGAATGTTAGATCACAATGTTATATTTTAATCAGAGTGTACTCTGCATTAGTAATGTGTCGAACGCAAACGTGAATGATTAATTTACAGAAGCAAAACTGTCTTGCAGCACAGAATGTTCGATCACAACGTTATATTTTAATCCGAGTGTACTCTGCATTAGTACTGTGTCGAACGCAAACGTGAATGATTAATTTACAGAAGCAAAACTGTCTTGCAGCACAGAATGTTAGATCACAACGTTATATTTTAATCCGAGTGTACTCTGCATTAGTAATGTGTCGAACGCAAACGCGAATGATTAATTTACAGAAGCAAAACTATCTTGCAGCACAGAATGTTAGATCACAACGTTATATTTTAATCCGAGTGTACTCTGCATTAGTACTGTGTCCAACGCAAACGTGAATGATTAATTTACAGAAGCAAAACTGTCTTGCAGCACAGAATGTTAGATCACAATGTTGTATTTTAATCAGAGTGTACTCTGCATTAGAATTGTCTGGAACGGAAATTTGAATGATTAGTTTACAGAAGCAAAACTGTCTTACAGCACAGAATGTTAGATCACAACGTTATATTTTAATCAGAGTGTACTCTGCATTAGTACTGTGTCGAACGCAAACGTGAATGATTAATTTACAGAAGCAAAACTGTCTTGCAGCACAGAATGTTAGATCACAACGTTATATTTTAATCCGAGTGTACTCTGAATTAGTACTGTGTCGAACGCAAACGTGAATGATTAATTTACAGAAGCAAAACTGTCTTGCAGCACAGAATGTTAGATCACAACGTTTTATTTTAATCCGAGTGTACTCTGAATTAGTACTGTGTCGAACGCAAACGCGAATGATTAATTTACAGAAGCAAAACTATCTTGCAGCACAGAATGTTAGATCACAACGTTATATTTTAATCCGAGTGTACTCTGCATTAGTACTGTGTCCAACGCAAACGTGAATGATTAATTTACAGAAGCAAAACTGTCTTGCAGCACAGAATGTTAGATCACAATGTTGTATTTTAATCAGAGTGTACTCTGCATTAGAATTGTCTGGAACGGAAATTTGAATGATTAGTTTACAGAAGCAAAACTGTCTTACAGCACAGAATGTTAGATCACAATGTTATATTTTAATCAGAGTGTACTCTGCATTAGTACTGTGTCGAACGCAAACGTGAATGATTAATTTACAGAAGCAAAACTGTCTTGCAGCACAGAATGTTAGATCACAACGTTATATTTTAATCCGAGTGTACTCTGAATTAGTACTGTGTCGAACGCAAACGTGAATGATTAATTTACAGAAGCAAAACTGTCTTGCAGCACAGAATGTTAGATCGCAACGTTATATTTTAATCCGAATGTACTCTGCATTAGTACTGTGTCGAACGCAAACGTGAATGATTAATTTACAGAAGCAAAACTGTCTTGCAGCACAGAATGTTAGATCACAACGTTATATTTTAATCCGAGTGTACTCTGCATTAGTACTGTGTCGAACGCAAACGTGAATGATTAATTTACAGAAGCAAAACTGTCTTGCAGCACAGAATGTTAGATCACAATGTTGTATTTTAATCAGAGTGTACTCTGCATTAGTATTGTCTGGAACGGAAATTTGAATGATTAGTTTACAGAAGCAAAACTGTCTTACAGCACAGAATGTTAGATCACAACGTTATATTTTAATCAGAGTGTACTCTGCATTAGTACTGTGTCGAACGCAAACGTGAATGATTAATTTACAGAAGCAAAACTGTCTTGCAGCACAAAATGTTAGAACACAGCTTTAGATTTTACACAGAGTGTAATCTGTATTCGGAAGGTGTCAAACGCAAACTTGAACGATTAATTTACAGAAGCAAAACTTTTGCAGCACAGAATGTTAGATCACAACGTTATATTTTAATCCGAGTGTACCTTGCATTAGTACTGTGTCGAACGCAAACGTGAATGATTAATTTACAGAAGCAAAACTGTCTTGCAGCACAGAATGTTAGATCACAACGTTGTATTTTAATCAGAGTGTACTCCGCATTAGTATTGTCTCGAACGCAAATTTGAATGATTAGTTTACAGAAGCAAAACTGTCTTACAGCACAGAATGTTAGATCACAATGTTATATTTTAATCAGAGTGTACTCTGCATTAGTACTGTGTCGAACGCAAACGTGAATAATTAATTTACAGAAGCAAAACTATCTTGCAGCACAGAATGTTAGATCACAACGTTATATTTTAATCCGAGTGTACTCTGCATTAGTACTGTGTCGAACGCAAACGTGAATGGGTAATTTACAGAAGCAAAACTGTCTTGCAGCACAGAATGTTAGATCACAACGTTGTATTTTAATCAGAGTGTACTCTGCATTAGTATTGTCTCGAACGCAAATTTGAATGATTAGTTTACAGAAGCAAAACTGTCTTACAGCACAGAATGTTAGATCACAATGTTATATTTTAATCAGAGTGTACTCTGCATTAGTACTGTGTCGAACGCAAACGTGACTGATTAATTTACAGAAGCAAAACTGTCTTGCAGCACAGAATGTTAGATCACAACGTTATATTTTAATCCGAGTGTACTCTGCATTAGTACTGTGTCGAACGCAAACGTGAATGATTAATTTACAGAAGCAAAACTGTCTTTCAGCACAGAATGTTAGATCACAACGTTATATTTTAATCCGAGTGTACTCTGCATTAGTACTGTGTCGAACGCAAACGTGAATGATTAATTTACAGAAGCAAAACTGTCTTGCAGCACAGAATGTTAGGTCACAACGTTGTATTTTAATCAGAGTGTACTCTGCATTAGTATTGTCTCGAACGCAAATTTGAATGATTAGTTTACAGAAGCAAAACTGTCTTACAGCACAGAATGTTAGATCACAATGTTATATTTTAATCAGAGTGTACTCTGCATTAGTAATGTGTCGAACGCAAACGTGAATGATTAATTTACAGAAGCAAAACTGTCTTGCAGCACAGAATGTTCGATCACAACGTTATATTTTAATCCGAGTGTACTCTGCATTAGTACTGTGTCGAACGCAAACGTGAATGATTAATTTACAGAAGCAAAACTGTCTTGCAGCACAGAATGTTAGATCACAACGTTATATTTTAATCCGAGTGTACTCTGCATTAGTACTGTGTCGAACGCAAACGCGAATGATTAATTTACAGAAGCAAAACTATCTTGCAGCACAGAATGTTAGATCACAACGTTATATTTTAATCCGAGTGTACTCTGCATTAGTACTGTGTCCAACGCAAACGTGAATGATTAATTTACAGAAGCAAAACTGTCTTGCAGCACAGAATGTTAGATCACAATGTTGTATTTTAATCAGAGTGTACTCTGCATTAGAATTGTCTGGAACGGAAATTTGAATGATTAGTTTACAGAAGCAAAACTGTCTTACAGCACAGAATGTTAGATCACAACGTTATATTTTAATCAGAGTGTACTCTGCATTAGTACTGTGTCGAACGCAAACGTGAATGATTAATTTACAGAAGCAAAACTGTCTTGCAGCACAGAATGTTAGATCACAACGTTATATTTTAATCCGAGTGTACTCTGAATTAGTACTGTGTCGAACGCAAACGTGAATGATTAATTTACAGAAGCAAAACTGTCTTGCAGCACAGAATGTTAGATCACAACGTTATATTTTAATCCGAATGTACTCTGCATTAGTACTGTGTCGAACGCAAACGTGAATGATTAATTTACAGAAGCAAAACTGTCTTGCAGCACAGAATGTTAGATCACAACGTTATATTTTAATCCGAGTGTACTCTGCATTAGTACTGTGTCGAACGCAAACGTGAATGATTAATTTACAGAAGCAAAACTGTCTTGCAGCACAGAATGTTAGATCACAATGTTGTATTTTAATCAGAGTGTACTCTGCATTAGTATTGTCTGGAACGGAAATTTGAATGATTAGTTTACAGAAGCAAAACTGTCTTACAGCACAGAATGTTAGATCACAACGTTATATTTTAATCAGAGTGTACTCTGCATTAGTTCTGTGTCGAACGCAAACGTGAATGATTAATTTACAGAAGCAAAACTGTCTTGCAGCACAGAATGTTAGATCACAATGTTATATTTTAATCCGAGTGTACTCTGCATTAGTACTGTGTCGAACGCAAACGTGAATGATTAATTTACAGAAGCAAAACTGTCTTGCAGCACAGAATGTTAGATCACAACGTTATATTTTAATCCGCGTGTACTCTGAATTAGTACTGTGTCGAACGCAAACGTGAATGATTAATTTACAGAAGCAAAACTGTCTTGCAGCACAGAATGTTAGATCACAACGTTATATTTTAATCCGAGTGTACTCTGCATTAGTACTGTGTCCAACGCAAACGTGAATGATTAATTTACAGAAGCAAAACTGTCTTGCAGCACAGAATGTTAGATCACAATGTTGTATTTTAATCAGAGTGTACTCTGCATTAGAATTGTCTGGAACGGAAATTTGAATGATTAGTTTACAGAAGCAAAACTGTCTTACAGCACAGAATGTTAGATCACAACGTTATATTTTAATCAGAGTGTACTCTGCATTAGTACTGTGTCGAACGCAAACGTGAATGATTAATTTACAGAAGCAAAACTGTCTTGCAGCACAGAATGTTAGATCACAACGTTATATTTTAATCCGAGTGTACTCTGAATTAGTACTGTGTCGAACGCAAAGGCGAATGATTAATTTACAGAAGCAAAACTATCTTGCAGCACAGAATGTTAGATCACAACGTTATATTTTAATCCGAGTGTACTCTGCATTAGTACTGTGTCCAACGCAAACGTGAATGATTAATTTACAGAAGCAAAACTGTCTTGCAGCACAGAATGTTAGATCACAATGTTGTATTTTAATCAGAGTGTACTCTGCATTAGAATTGTCTGGAACGGAAATTTGAATGATTAGTTTACAGAAGCAAAACTGTCTTACAGCACAGAATGTTAGATCACAATGTTATATTTTAATCAGAGTGTACTCTGCATTAGTACTGTGTCGAACGCAAACGTGAATGATTAATTTACAGAAGCAAAACTGTCTTGCAGCACAGAATGTTAGATCACAACGTTATATTTTAATCCGAGTGTACTCTGAATTAGTACTGTGTCGAACGCAAACGTGAATGATTAATTTACAGAAGCAAAACTGTCTTGCAGCACAGAATGTTAGATCGCAACGTTATATTTTAATCCGAATGTACTCTGCATTAGTACTGTGTCGAACGCAAACGTGAATGATTAATTTACAGAAGCAAAACTGTCTTGCAGCACAGAATGTTAGATCACAACGTTATATTTTAATCCGAGTGTACTCTGCATTAGTACTGTGTCGAACGCAAACGTGAATGATTAATTTACAGAAGCAAAACTGTCTTGCAGCACAGAATGTTAGATCACAATGTTGTATTTTAATCAGAGTGTACTCTGCATTAGTATTGTCTGGAACGGAAATTTGAATGATTAGTTTACAGAAGCAAAACTGTCTTACAGCACAGAATGTTAGATCACAACGTTATATTTTAATCAGAGTGTACTCTGCATTAGTACTGTGTCGAACGCAAACGTGAATGATTAATTTACAGAAGCAAAACTGTCTTGCAGCACAAAATGTTAGAACACAGCTTTAGATTTTACACAGAGTGTAATCTGTATTCGGAAGGTGTCAAACGCAAACTTGAACGATTAATTTACAGAAGCAAAACTTTTGCAGCACAGAATGTTAGATCACAACGTTATATTTTAATCCGAGTGTACTCTGCATTAGTACTGTGTCGAACGCAAACGTGAATGATTAATTTACAGAAGCAAAACTGTCTTGCAGCACAGAATGTTAGATCACAACGTTGTATTTTAATCAGAGTGTACTCCGCATTAGTATTGTATCGAACGCAAATTTGAATGATTAGTTTACAGAAGCAAAACTGTCTTACAGCACAGAATGTTAGATCACAATGTTATATTTTAATCAGAGTGTACTCTGCATTAGTACTGTGTCGAACGCAAACGTGAATAATTAATTTACTGAAGCAAAACTATCTTGCAGCACAGAATGTTAGATCACAACGTTATATTTTAATCCGAGTGTACTCTGCATTAGTACTGTGTCGAACGCAAACGTGAATGAGTAATTTACAGAAGCAAAACTGTCTTGCAGCACAGAATGTTAGATCACAACGTTGTATTTTAATCAGAGTGTACTCTGCATTAGTATTGTCTCGAACGCAAATTTGAATGATTAGTTTACAGAAGCAAAACTGTCTTACAGCACAGAATGTTAGATCACAATGTTTTATTTTAATCAGAGTGTACTCTGCATTAGTACTGTGTCGAACGCAAACGTGAATGATTAATTTACAGAAGCAAAACTGTCTTGCAGCACAGAATGTTAGATCACAACGTTATATTTTAATCCGAGTGTACTCTGCATTAGTACTGTGTCGAACGCAAACGTGAATGATTAATTTACAGAAGCAAAACTGTCTTTCAGCACAGAATGTTAGATCACAACGTTATATTTTAATCCGAGTGTACTCTGCATTAGTACTGTGTCGAACGCAAACGTGAATGATTAATTTACAGAAGCAAAACTGTCTTGCAGCACAGAATGTTAGATCACAACGTTGTATTTTAATCAGAGTGTACTCTGCATTAGTATTGTCTCGAACGCAAATTTGAATGATTAGTTTACAGAAGCAAAACTGTCTTACAGCACAGAATGTTAGATCACAATGTTATATTTTAATCAGAGTGTACTCTGCATTAGTAATGTGTCGAACGCAAACGTGAATGATTAATTTACAGAAGCAAAACTGTCTTGCAGCACAGAATGTTCGATCACAACGTTATATTTTAATCCGAGTGTACTCTGCATTAGTACTGTGTCGAACGCAAACGTGAATGATTAATTTACAGAAGCAAAACTGTCTTGCAGCACAGAATGTTAGATCACAACGTTATATTTTAATCCGAGTGTACTCTGCATTAGTACTGTGTCGAACGCAAACGCGAATGATTAATTTACAGAAGCAAAACTATCTTGCAGCACAGAATGTTAGATCACAACGTTATATTTTAATCCGAGTGTACTCTGCATTAGTACTGTGTCCAACGCAAACGTGAATGATTAATTTACAGAAGGAAAACTGTCTTGCAGCACAGAATGTTAGATCACAATGTTGTATTTTAATCAGAGTGTACTCTGCATTAGAATTGTCTGGAACGGAAATTTGAATGATTAGTTTACAGAAGCAAAACTGTCTTACAGCACAGAATGTTAGATCACAACGTTATATTTTAATCAGAGCGTACTCTGCATTAGTACTGTGTCGAACGCAAACGTGAATGATTAATTTACAGAAGCAAAACTGTCTTGCAGCACAGAATGTTAGATCACAACGTTATATTTTAATCCGAGTGTACTCTGAATTAGTACTGTGTCGAACGCAAACGTGAATGATTAATTTACAGAAGCATAACTGTCTTGCAGCACAGAATGTTAGATCACAACGTTATATTTTAATCCGAATGTACTCTGCATTAGTACTGTGTCGAACGCAAACGTGAATGATTAATTTACAGAAGCAAAACTGTCTTGCAGCACAGAATGTTAGATCACAACGTTATATTTTAATCCGAGTGTACTCTGCATTAGTACTGTGTCGAACGCAAACGTGAATGATTAATTTACAGAAGCAAAACTGTCTTGCAGCACAGAATGTTAGATCACAATGTTGTATTTTAATCAGAGTGTACTCTGCATTAGTATTGTCTGGAACGGAAATTTGAATGATTAGTTTACAGAAGCAAAACTGTCTTACAGCACAGAATGTTAGATCACAACGTTATATTTTAATCAGAGTGTACTCTGCATTAGTACTGTGTCGAACGCAAACGTGAATGATTAATTTACAGAAGCAAAACTGTCTTGCAGCACAGAATGTTAGATCACAATGTTATATTTTAATCCGAGTGTACTCTGCATTAGTACTGTGTCGAACGAAACGTGAATGATTAATTTACAGAAGCAAAACTGTCTTGCAGCACAGAATGTTAGATCACAACGTTATATTTTAATCCGAGTGTACTCTGCATTAGTACTGTGTCCAACGCAAACGTGAATGATTAATTTACAGAAGCAAAACTGTCTTGCAGCACAGAATGTTAGATCACAATGTTGTATTTTAATCAGAGTGTACTCTGCATTAGAATTGTCTGGAACGGAAATTTGAATGATTAGTTTACAGAAGCAAAACTGTCTTACAGCACAGAATGTTAGATCACAACGTTATATTTTAATCAGAGTGTACTCTGCATTAGTACTGTGTCGAACGCAAACGTGAATGATTAATTTACAGAAGCAAAACTGTCTTGCAGCACAGAATGTTAGATCACAACGTTATATTTTAATCCGAGTGTACTCTGAATTAGTACTGTGTCGAACGCAAACGTGAATGATTAATTTACAGAAGCAAAACTGTCTTGCAGCACAGAATGTTAGATCACAACGTTATATTTTAATCCGAATGTACTCTGCATTAGTACTGTGTCGAACGCAAACGTGAATATTTAATTTACAGAAGCAAAACTGTCTTGCAGCACAGAATGTTAGATCACAACGTTATATTTTAATCCGAGTGTACTCTGCATTAGTACTGTGTCGAACGCAAACGTGAATGATTAATTTACAGAAGCAAAACTGTCTTGCAGCACAGAATGTTAGATCACAATGTTGTATTTTAATCAGAGTGTACTCTGCATTAGTATTGTCTGGAACGGAAATTTGAATGATTAGTTTACAGAAGCAAAACTGTCTTACAGCACAGAATGTTAGATCACAACGTTATATTTTAATCAGAGTGTACTCTGCATTAGTTCTGTGTCGAACGCAAACGTGAATGATTAATTTACAGAAGCAAAACTGTCTTGCAGCACAGAATGTTAGATCACAATGTTATATTTTAATCCGAGTGTACTCTGCATTAGTACTGTGTCGAACGCAAACGTGAATGATTAATTTACAGAAGCAAAACTGTCTTGCAGCACAGAATGTTAGATCACAACGTTATATTTTAATCCGCGTGTACTCTGAATTAGTACTGTGTCGAACGCAAACGTGAATGATTAATTTACAGAAGCAAAACTGTCTTGCAGCACAGAATGTTAGATCACAACGTTATATTTTAATCCGAGTGTACTCTGCATTAGTACTGTGTCCAACGCAAACGTGAATGATTAATTTACAGAAGCAAAACTGTCTTGCAGCACAGAATGTTAGATCACAATGTTGTATTTTAATCAGAGTGTACTCTGCATTAGAATTGTCTGGAACGGAAATTTGAATGATTAGTTTACAGAAGCAAAACTGTCTTACAGCACAGAATGTTAGATCACAACGTTATATTTTAATCAGAGTGTACTCTGCATTAGTACTGTGTCGAACGCAAACGTGAATGATTAATTTACAGAAGCAAAACTGTCTTGCAGCACAGAATGTTAGATCACAACGTTATATTTTAATCCGAGTGTACTCTGAATTAGTACTGTGTCGAACGCAAACGCGAATGATTAATTTACAGAAGCAAAACTATCTTGCAGCACAGAATGTTAGATCACAACGTTATATTTTAATCCGAGTGTACTCTGCATTAGTACTGTGTCGAACGCAAACGTGAATGATTAATTTACAGAAGCAAAACTGTCTTGCAGCACAGAATGTTAGATCACAAGGTTGTATTTTAATCAGAGTGTACTCTGCATTAGAATTGTCTGGAACGGAAATTTGAATGATTAGTTTACAGAAGCAAAACTGTCTTACAGCACAGAATGTTAGATCACAATGTTATATTTTAATCAGAGTGTACTCTGCATTAGTACTGTGTCGAACGCAAACGTGAATGATTAATTTACAGAAGCAAAACTGTCTTGCAGCACAGAATGTTAGATCACAACGTTATATTTTAATCCGAGTGTACTCTGAATTAGTACTGTGTCGAACGCAAACGTGAATGATTAATTTACAGAAGCAAAACTGTCTTGCAGCACAGAATGTTAGATCGCAACGTTATATTTTAATCCGAATGTACTCTGCATTAGTACTGTGTCGAACGCAAACGTGAATGATTAATTTACAGAAGCAAAACTGTCTTGCAGCACAGAATGTTAGATCACAACGTTATATTTTAATCCGAGTGTACTCTGCATTAGTACTGTGTCGAACGCAAACGTGAATGATTAATTTACAGAAGCAAAACTGTCTTGCAGCACAGAATGTTAGATCACAACGTTGTATTTTAATCAGAGTGTACTCTGCATTAGTATTGTCTCGAACGCAAATTTGAATGATTAGTTTACAGAAGCAAAACTGTCTTACAGCACAGAATGTTAGATCACAATGTTATATTTTAATCAGAGTGTACTCTGCATTAGTAATGTGTCGAACGCAAACGTGAATGATTAATTTACAGAAGCAAAACTGTCTTGCAGCACAGAATGTTCGATCACAACGTTATATTTTAATCCGAGTGTACTCTGCATTAGTACTGTGTCGAACGCAAACGTGAATGATTAATTTACAGAAGCAAAACTGTCTTGCAGCACAGAATGTTAGATCACAACGTTATATTTTAATCCGAGTGTACTCTGCATTAGTACTGTGTCGAACGCAAACGCGAATGATTAATTTACAGAAGCAAAACTATCTTGCAGCACAGAATGTTAGATCACAACGTTATATTTTAATCCGAGTGTACTCTGCATTAGTACTGTGTCCAACGCAAACGTGAATGATTAATTTACAGAAGCAAAACTGTCTTGCAGCACAGAATGTTAGATCACAATGTTGTATTTTAATCAGAGTGTACTCTGCATTAGAATTGTCTGGAACGGAAATTTGAATGATTAGTTTACAGAAGCAAAACTGTCTTACAGCACAGAATGTTAGATCACAACGTTATATTTTAATCAGAGCGTACTCTGCATTAGTACTGTGTCGAACGCAAACGTGAATGATTAATTTACAGAAGCAAAACTGTCTTGCAGCACAGAATGTTAGATCACAACGTTATATTTTAATCCGAGTGTACTCTGAATTAGTACTGTGTCGAACGCAAACGTGAATGATTAATTTACAGAAGCATAACTGTCTTGCAGCACAGAATGTTAGATCACAACGTTATATTTTAATCCGAATGTACTCTGCATTAGTACTGTGTCGAACGCAAACGTGAATGATTAATTTACAGAAGCAAAACTGTCTTGCAGCACAGAATGTTAGATCACAACGTTATATTTTAATCCGAGTGTACTCTGCATTAGTACTGTGTCGAACGCAAACGTGAATGATTAATTTACAGAAGCAAAACTGTCTTGCAGCACAGAATGTTAGATCACAATGTTGTATTTTAATCAGAGTGTACTCTGCATTAGTATTGTCTGGAACGGAAATTTGAATGATTAGTTTACAGAAGCAAAACTGTCTTACAGCACAGAATGTTAGATCACAACGTTATATTTTAATCAGAGTGTACTCTGCATTAGTACTGTGTCGAACGCAAACGTGAATGATTAATTTACAGAAGCAAAACTGTCTTGCAGCACAGAATGTTAGATCACAATGTTATATTTTAATCCGAGTGTACTCTGCATTAGTACTGTGTCGAACGAAACGTGAATGATTAATTTACAGAAGCAAAACTGTCTTGCAGCACAGAATGTTAGATCACAACGTTATATTTTAATCCGAGTGTACTCTGCATTAGTACTGTGTCCAACGCAAACGTGAATGATTAATTTACAGAAGCAAAACTGTCTTGCAGCACAGAATGTTAGATCACAATGTTGTATTTTAATCAGAGTGTACTCTGCATTAGAATTGTCTGGAACGGAAATTTGAATGATTAGTTTACAGAAGCAAAACTGTCTTACAGCACAGAATGTTAGATCACAACGTTATATTTTAATCAGAGTGTACTCTGCATTAGTACTGTGTCGAACGCAAACGTGAATGATTAATTTACAGAAGCAAAACTGTCTTGCAGCACAGAATGTTAGATCACAACGTTATATTTTAATCCGAGTGTACTCTGAATTAGTACTGTGTCGAACGCAAACGTGAATGATTAATTTACAGAAGCAAAACTGTCTTGCAGCACAGAATGTTAGATCACAACGTTATATTTTAATCCGAATGTACTCTGCATTAGTACTGTGTCGAACGCAAACGTGAATATTTAATTTACAGAAGCAAAACTGTCTTGCAGCACAGAATGTTAGATCACAACGTTATATTTTAATCCGAGTGTACTCTGCATTAGTACTGTGTCGAACGCAAACGTGAATGATTAATTTACAGAAGCAAAACTGTCTTGCAGCACAGAATGTTAGATCACAATGTTGTATTTTAATCAGAGTGTACTCTGCATTAGTATTGTCTGGAACGGAAATTTGAATGATTAGTTTACAGAAGCAAAACTGTCTTACAGCACAGAATGTTAGATCACAACGTTATATTTTAATCAGAGTGTACTCTGCATTAGTTCTGTGTCGAACGCAAACGTGAATGATTAATTTACAGAAGCAAAACTGTCTTGCAGCACAGAATGTTAGATCACAATGTTATATTTTAATCCGAGTGTACTCTGCATTAGTACTGTGTCGAACGCAAACGTGAATGATTAATTTACAGAAGCAAAACTGTCTTGCAGCACAGAATGTTAGATCACAACGTTATATTTTAATCCGCGTGTACTCTGAATTAGTACTGTGTCGAACGCAAACGTGAATGATTAATTTACAGAAGCAAAACTGTCTTGCAGCACAGAATGTTAGATCACAATGTTGTATTTTAATCAGAGTGTACTCTGCATTAGTATTGTCTGGAACGGAAATTTGAATGATTAGTTTACAGAAGCAAAACTGTCTTACAGCACAGAATGTTAGATCACAACGTTATATTTTAATCAGAGTGTACTCTGCATTAGTTCTGTGTCGAACGCAAACGTGAATGATTAATTTACAGAAGCAAAACTGTCTTGCAGCACAGAATGTTAGATCACAATGTTATATTTTAATCCGAGTGTACTCTGCATTAGTACTGTGTCGAACGCAAACGTGAATGATTAATTTACAGAAGCAAAACTGTCTTGCAGCACAGAATGTTAGATCACAACGTTATATTTTAATCCGCGTGTACTCTGAATTAGTACTGTGTCGAACGCAAACGTGAATGATTAATTTACAGAAGCAAAACTGTCTTGCAGCACAGAATGTTAGATCACAACGTTATATTTTAATCCGAGTGTACTCTGCATTAGTACTGTGTCCAACGCAAACGTGAATGATTAATTTACAGAAGCAAAACTGTCTTGCAGCACAGAATGTTAGATCACAATGTTGTATTTTAATCAGAGTGTACTCTGCATTAGAATTGTCTGGAACGGAAATTTGAATGATTAGTTTACAGAAGCAAAACTGTCTTACAGCACAGAATGTTAGATCACAACGTTATATTTTAATCAGAGTGTACTCTGCATTAGTACTGTGTCGAACGCAAACGTGAATGATTAATTTACAGAAGCAAAACTGTCTTGCAGCACAGAATGTTAGATCACAACGTTATATTTTAATCCGAGTGTACTCTGAATTAGTACTGTGTCGAACGCAAACGCGAATGATTAATTTACAGAAGCAAAACTATCTTGCAGCACAGAATGTTAGATCACAACGTTATATTTTAATCCGAGTGTACTCTGCATTAGTACTGTGTCGAACGCAAACGTGAATGATTAATTTACAGAAGCAAAACTGTCTTGCAGCACAGAATGTTAGATCACAATGTTGTATTTTAATCAGAGTGTACTCTGCATTAGAATTGTCTGGAACGGAAATTTGAATGATTAGTTTACAGAAGCAAAACTGTCTTACAGCACAGAATGTTAGATCACAATGTTATATTTTAATCAGAGTGTACTCTGCATTAGTACTGTGTCGAACGCAAACGTGAATGATTAATTTACAGAAGCAAAACTGTCTTGCAGCACAGAATGTTAGATCACAACGTTATATTTTAATCCGAGTGTACTCTGAATTAGTACTGTGTCGAACGCAAACGTGAATGATTAATTTACAGAAGCAAAACTGTCTTGCAGCACAGAATGTTAGATCGCAACGTTATATTTTAATCCGAATGTACTCTGCATTAGTACTGTGTCGAACGCAAACGTGAATGATTAATTTACAGAAGCAAAACTGTCTTGCAGCACAGAATGTTAGATCACAACGTTATATTTTAATCCGAGTGTACTCTGCATTAGTACTGTGTCGAACGCAAACGTGAATGATTAATTTACAGAAGCAAAACTGTCTTGCAGCACAGAATGTTAGATCACAATGTTGTATTTTAATCAGAGTGTACTCTGCATTAGTATTGTCTGGAACGGAAATTTGAATGATTAGTTTACAGAAGCAAAACTGTCTTACAGCACAGAATGTTAGATCACAACGTTATATTTTAATCAGAGTGTACTCTGCATTAGTACTGTGTCGAACGCAAACGTGAATGATTAATTTACAGAAGCAAAACTGTCTTGCAGCACAAAATGTTAGAACACAGCTTTAGATTTTACACAGAGTGTAATCTGTATTCGGAAGGTGTCAAACGCAAACTTGAACGATTAATTTACAGAAGCAAAACTTTTGCAGCACAGAATGTTAGATCACAACGTTATATTTTAATCCGAGTGTACTCTGCATTAGTACTGTGTCGAACGCAAACGTGAATGATTAATTTACAGAAGCAAAACTGTCTTGCAGCACAGAATGTTAGATCACAACGTTGTATTTTAATCAGAGTGTACTCCGCATTAGTATTGTCTCGAACGCAAATTTGAATGATTAGTTTACAGAAGCAAAACTGTCTTACAGCACAGAATGTTAGATCACAATGTTATATTTTAATCAGAGTGTACTCTGCATTAGTACTGTGTCGAACGCAAACGTGAATAATTAATTTACTGAAGCAAAACTATCTTGCAGCACAGAATGTTAGATCACAACGTTATATTTTAATCCGAGTGTACTCTGCATTAGTACTGTGTCGAACGCAAACGTGAATGAGTAATTTACAGAAGCAAAACTGTCTTGCAGCACAGAATGTTAGATCACAACGTTGTATTTTAATCAGAGTGTACTCTGCATTAGTATTGTCTCGAACGCAAATTTGAATGATTAGTTTACAGAAGCAAAACTGTCTTACAGCACAGAATGTTAGATCACAATGTTATATTTTAATCAGAGTGTACTCTGCATTAGTACTGTGTCGAACGCAAACGTGAATGATTAATTTACAGAAGCAAAACTGTCTTGCAGCACAGAATGTTAGATCACAACGTTATATTTTAATCCGAGTGTACTCTGCATTAGTACTGTGTCGAACGCAAACGTGAATGATTAATTTACAGAAGCAAAACTGTCTTTCAGCACAGAATGTTAGATCACAACGTTATATTTTAATCCGAGTGTACTCTGCATTAGTACTGTGTCGAACGCAAACGTGAATGATTAATTTACAGAAGCAAAACTGTCTTGCAGCACAGAATGTTAGATCACAACGTTGTATTTTAATCAGAGTGTACTCTGCATTAGTATTGTCTCGAACGCAAATTTGAATGATTAGTTTACAGAAGCAAAACTGTCTTACAGCACAGAATGTTAGATCACAATGTTATATTTTAATCAGAGTGTACTCTGCATTAGTAATGTGTCGAACGCAAACGTGAATGATTAATTTACAGAAGCAAAACTGTCTTGCAGCACAGAATGTTCGATCACAACGTTATATTTTAATCCGAGTGTACTCTGCATTAGTACTGTGTCGAACGCAAACGTGAATGATTAATTTACAGAAGCAAAACTGTCTTGCAGCACAGAATGTTAGATCACAACGTTATATTTTAATCCGAGTGTACTCTGCATTAGTACTGTGTCGAACGCAAACGCGAATGATTAATTTACAGAAGCAAAACTATCTTGCAGCACAGAATGTTAGATCACAACGTTATATTTTAATCCGAGTGTACTCTGCATTAGTACTGTGTCCAACGCAAACGTGAATGATTAATTTACAGAAGCAAAACTGTCTTGCAGCACAGAATGTTAGATCACAATGTTGTATTTTAATCAGAGTGTACTCTGCATTAGAATTGTCTGGAACGGAAATTTGAATGATTAGTTTACAGAAGCAAAACTGTCTTACAGCACAGAATGTTAGATCACAACGTTATATTTTAATCAGAGCGTACTCTGCATTAGTACTGTGTCGAACGCAAACGTGAATGATTAATTTACAGAAGCAAAACTGTCTTGCAGCACAGAATGTTAGATCACAACGTTATATTTTAATCCGAGTGTACTCTGAATTAGTACTGTGTCGAACGCAAACGTGAATGATTAATTTACAGAAGCATAACTGTCTTGCAGCACAGAATGTTAGATCACAACGTTATATTTTAATCCGAGTGTACTCTGCATTAGTACTGTGTCGAACGCAAACGTGAATGATTAATTTACAGAAGCAAAACTGTCTTGCAGCACAGAATGTTAGATCACAACGTTATATTTTAATCCGAGTGTACTCTGCATTAGTACTGTGTCGAACGCAAACGTGAATGATTAATTTACAGAAGCAAAACTGTCTTGCAGCACAGAATGTTAGATCACAATGTTGTATTTTATTCAGAGTGTACTTTGCATTAGTATTGTCTGGAACGGAAATTTGAATGATTAGTTTACAGAAGCAAAACTGTCTTACAGCACAGAATGTTAGATCACAACGTTATATTTTAATCAGAGTGTACTCTGCATTAGTACTGTGTCGAACGCAAACGTGAATGATTAATTTACAGAAGCAAAACTGTCTTGCAGCACAGAATGTTAGATCACAATGTTATATTTTAATCCGAGTGTACTCTGCATTAGTACTGTGTCGAACGAAACGTGAATGATTAATTTACAGAAGCAAAACTGTCTTGCAGCACAGAATGTTAGATCACAACGTTATATTTTAATCAGATTGTACTCTGCATTAGTACTGTGTCGAACGCAAACGTGAATGATTAATTTACAGAAGCAAAACTGTCTTGCAGCACAGAATGTTAGATCACAACGTTATATTTTAATCCGAGTGTACTCTGCATTAGTACTGTGTCCAACGCAAACGTGAATGATTAATTTACAGAAGCAAAACTGTCTTGCAGCACAGAATGTTAGATCACAAAGTTGTATTTTAATCAGAGTGTACTCTGCATTAGAATTGTCTGGAACGGAAATTTGAATGATTAGTTTACAGAAGCAAAACTGTCTTACAGCACAGAATGTTAGATCACAACGTTATATTTTAATCAGAGCGTACTCTGCATTAGTACTGTGTCGAACGCAAACGTGAATGATTAATTTACAGAAGCAAAACTGTCTTGCAGCACAGAATGTTAGATCACAACGTTATATTTTAATCCGAGTGTACTCTGAATTAGTACTGTGTCGAACGCAAACGTGAATGATTAATTTACAGTAGCATAACTGTCTTGCAGCACAGAATGTTAGATCACAACGTTATATTTTAATCCGAATGTACTCTGCATTAGTACTGTGTCGAACGCAAACGTGAATGATTAATTTACAGAAGCAAAACTGTCTTGCAGCACAGAATGTTAGATCACAACGTTATATTTTAATCCGAGTGTACTCTGCATTAGTACTGTGTCGAACGCAAACGTGAATGATTAATTTACAGAAGCAAAACTGTCTTGCAGCACAGAATGTTAGATCACAATGTTGTATTTTAATCAGAGTGTACTCTGCATTAGTATTGTCTGGAACGGAAATTTGAATGATTAGTTTACAGAAGCAAAACTGTCTTACAGCACAGAATGTTAGATCACAACGTTATATTTTAATCAGAGTGTACTCTGCATTAGTACTGTGTCGAACGCAAACGTGAATGATTAATTTACAGAAGCAAAACTGTCTTGCAGCACAGAATGTTAGATCACAAAGTTATATTTTAATCCGAGTGTACTCTGCATTAGTACTGTGTCGAACGAAACGTGAATGATTAATTTACAGAAGCAAAACTGTCTTGCAGCACAGAATGTTAGATCACAATGTTGTATTTTAATCAGAGTGTACTCTGCATTAGAATTGTCTGGAACGGAAATTTGAATGATTAGTTTACAGAAGCAAAACTGTCTTACAGCACAGAATGTTAGATCACAACGTTATATTTTAATCAGAGTGTACTCTGCATTAGTACTGTGTCGAACGCAAACGTGAATGATTAATTTACAGAAGCAAAACTGTCTTGCAGCACAGAATGTTAGATCACAACGTTATATTTTAATCCGAGTGTACTCTGAATTAGTACTGTGTCGAACGCAAACGTGAATGATTAATTTACAGAAGCAAAACTGTCTTGCAGCACAGAATGTTAGATCACAACGTTATATTTTAATCCGAGTGTACTCTGCATTAGTACTGTGTCGAACGCAAACGTGAATGATTAATTTACAGAAGCAAAACTGTCTTGCAGCACAGAATGTTAGATCACAACGTTATATTTTAATCCGAGTGTACTCTGCATTAGTACTGTGTCGAACGCAAACGTGAATGATTAATTTACAGAAGCAAAACTGTCTTGCAGCACAGAATGTTAGATCACAACGTTATATTTTAATCCGAGTGTACTCTGCATTAGTACTGTGTCGAACGCAAACGTGAATGATTAATTTACAGAAGCAAAACTGTTTTGCAGCACAGAATGTTAGATCACAATGTTGTATTTTAATCAGAGTGTACTCTGCATTAGTATTGTCTGGAACGGAAATTTGAATGATTAGTTTACAGAAGCAAAACTGTCTTACAGCACAGAATGTTAGATCACAACGTTATATTTTAATCAGAGTGTACTCTGCATTAGTACTGTGTCGAACGCAAACGTGAATGATTAATTTACAGAAACAAAACTGTCTTGCAGCACAGAATGTTAGATCACAATGTTGTATTTTAATCAGAGTGTACTCTGCATTAGTATTGTCTGGAACGGAAATTTGAATGATTAGTTTACAGAAGCAAAACTGTCTTACAGCACAGAATGTTAGATCACAATGTTATATTTTAATCATAGTGTACTCTGCAATGGTTATGTATCAAACGCAAACTGGAATGTACTATTGCATTATTTCAGCGTCGGGCGCCAACTTAATGGGTTAAGTTACAAGAGCATGCGAACGAACTAGTCTATTGCACAATTTTACCTTGTTTGTGGGCTCAGCCTGCAACGGGCGGTGGCATTTAAAGCAGTGTCGGTATATCGCTCGCATCTGGGTGTGTGACAAGAGCCGAAAGGCTATGGCGTCCTCTAGAATCCTCTAAAAAGAGCGGATTGTGTACGGGCCACCTCGACCACTACACAGCTAACTGCGGAACCGTTGTATAGGTAATTTCAGGAACAGGATCTCGCTTCTCAAACGACGGCGGAAAATCGGCTTTAACGAGCCCACATATGAACTGAATTCCCACAACGATTCGCCACAGACTTTTCTAACCCACATACATGTGCACACCAACGTCACCAAGCAGCGTCTGTCTCCGACTGCCAAGAAAAACCCCTCTCGTGAACACAGCTATGCCTCGAGAGATTCACCTCGGCCAATCACAGCGTAGGATGCGTCAGAGACGCTCAACGCGTGGTCGTCCACCAGCGAAACAAGCAGAGGCTATCCGTGCTCACGGGCTGAATTTTAAATAACTTACCAAAACAGCGCGCTTACGGCTGCTGGGACACGCAGCTGCACGAAATCAAGATGACAGGGATGCACAAAGATTACAAATTAGAAACAATTATGAAAGGGGTGTACAAAGTTACGAATGGCTATACTTGATACTAAATATTGCAGTATTATGCGATGAACTATGCCTAAAATCGACTCGAAATACAGGCGAATTCGCCACTTACGTACCAAAACTGTTTTAAATGTTTGTGCAGCTGATTAAATCACTGAAAAATGTAAAATGGCTTCACACCGTTAATAGTAAGAGATACAAATTTGGTCAAATGGGAAAAAAGGTGCGTAATTTTTTTTCTCTTAATTTTTTTTCCGCACTCCGCCAACAGCCGTTAGGCCAATTATAGGCGTCACTACATTTTATGGGGACTTCCAATCCCACTAACGATTGTCATGATGTTATTATGGCAACCGGGACCAATTTTTTCCGTGCCAGCCGTACCACGAGGTGCCGGGAGAAGTAGCCGTCGAACTCTCATCCAAGTTCTGACCAGAGAGAGCGTTGCTTAACTCTGCTGATCGAACGTGGACGCTTGTTCAAGCTACACCACCCGGGACCTATCCCAATTAAGTGACTAACAAAATGACGCCTAGAAATAGGATAGAATAGAATCCTTGGTATGATTTTTTTATTTTTAATTGTATTATTTTCTGGCGTTAATATTAAAGTTAGACCGAAACTGCCAACTTCTAATAAACATAGATTACGATACTAATTTTATTATCCGCCGTTTTGTCTCCGAGCAACTATCACCAACTTAATTTTTTCAAATGCGGACTTTTCTGATGTCAAATTTTAGAAACCCTTTTCATTCTAAATTTAGCAATGTATCACACATTATGGTATAATAACGTTTCGAGTCGTTTTTGACCAAGAAATTTTTGGATGCAGACTTGTGTCCGAAAGATTTTTATACGTTGTTTCAGCTTTTGTAATTTAAAGAAAGAAGTAATGAGCCACACTGGATGTTTTTCTATTTCTAATTTTAATTATTGTTTATTAGTAAGAAAAATAATAAATTACACGAATGTGTCATGCGACCCGTGCAAAGCAGAGCACCAGCAGGTGTAGGTGCAGGGGCTTATAATATGCGTCATGAACGGAGCCTTCTGGATACCAGGCGCCCTCTAGAAGTATTTAGCCAAACCTCTTACAGTTGCATTAAATACTCACTTGTATGGATTTAACAACTGCTTTTTCACAGGGTGAAGACGACACACTGATGGAGTCATCACCGCTTCCGATCACTGATGCTCAGACTTCGGTGACCGAGACAAAAATGGAACAGTGTGCCTCTACTGCAGAGTTGACAGTCCAGACTTCCAGTCAAGGACAGTCTTCCGAGCAGAAAAAGGCCGCAATCGGAGCGGACATAGCCGATCAACTAGGCAAAGTGTCCCTCAAAAAGGTCCAACTTACAGCCAAGGAACGCAGAGAACGCGCCAAGCGAGCCTGCGAAGCCAAGGGCATTAAGTACGACCCAAACTTTAAAAGAAAGCAGAAGATGGAGAAGAGGACAGCAGACCCAGCTTCGAAATCGGAAAAAAACTGCAACCAACCTGGGACAAAAGAGGCAACGCTCTGACGAAGCCACTCTCTCCCCGGTAAACGCCAAAAAGAGGCCCAGGCAGAAAGTAGACAAGCCGACCTCACCAAAGGCAGGCACCAGCAAGCTTGATTTTGCTGAGGCAGCCACTACGGTGAAGATGGCCATCTACCCTGCTGCATATCCAGACGTCAAACTGACAAAGGAACAAGGTGACCTAGTCAGAGACAGTCTGATAAATCTCATCTTCCAGATGGAAGAAGAAGAGAACACACCTCTCTTTACCAGCCACTATCTCGAAGCTGGTACATACGTGGTTGCGTGCAAGGACGAACTCACAAAACACTGGTTAAGTGAGCAAGTACCTAGGCTGCACCCGTGGACCAATGCCAAGCTGGAGGTAAAAGAGCGGGCAAAAGTTATTAATTCCATCCGGGTAGTGTTCAACGTCCCCAAGTGGTACGACAAACAGACACCCGATGTAATTCTCCGTTTGATCGGAAAACAGAACAAACGGAAGGCAGACCTCCAGACCGATACCTGGAGAATACTCAACGTCACTCCACTAGAAGATGGCGGTAGAACGTTCGCAGCAATGATAGATGACAGGGCAAAACAAGCACTAACATCCATCAACTGTGTAGCGCACCTAGGCCTCAACAAGGTCACTTTTCTTATCCGTTCCAAGGATAGGAAAGAAGTACCTGAAAGTAGTGCAAATTAACCTCCACCACTGCAAAGCAGCCACTGCAAATCTAAGCAGAAAGCTGCTAGCAGATGACATCAATTTAGCACTAATCCAAGAACCATGGATAGTTAAGGGACAAGTCCGTGGGCTAGGGGGTGCTAAAGGTAAGCTTATTTATAATCATGCAAGTCCTAGAGCATGCATACTTATAAGAAATAATCTAGACTGTTTACCACTAATGGAATTCTGTTCTAGAGACATAACCACAGTTAAAATAAAATGGAATAACGATGAAGGTTGAAAACAAGCCATTATAAGCTCCGTCTACCTTCCATCCGATTCCAGGGACCCACCGCCTAGGGAGGAACTAGAGAACCTAGTATCATCTGCCTCCCAAGACGATCTAGACTTCATCCTAGGTTGCGACGCAAATTCACACCACACCATTTGGGGCAGCACCAACTGCAACATAAGAGGTGAGTCACTTTTAGAATTTATCTTAACTAACAATCTAGTAGTAGTCAATAAAGGTAACACTCCAACCTTTTATAACACTAATAGACATGAAGTTATAGATATTGCCATAACCACAATGAGAATTAGTCAATCAGTGAATAAATGGCAAGTTTCAGACGAACCATCACTATCTGACCACAATTATATAACCTTTGAACTGTCTCAACGGGAAGTAAGCCAAAGAGTTTACTACAACCCAAGAAAGACAGACTGGGAGCTATATAAACAAAAACTACAAGAGAAGATAGAACACCTAAAGTTCAGATCTCCCAATAAAGTAGTTTTAGACTCAAATGCTGACCGGTTAAAAGAGGCCATGATTGACTCCTTTCAGAGTAGCTGTCCTCTAATAGACCCAAGTCAGCAAAGAGCAAAAAAACACACAAATTGGTGGAATAAAGACCTAGAAAAGACCAGACAAGAAGTCGGACGTCTGTTTAACAGGTCTAAAGCCACAAATAACTGGGAGAAGTATCACAAGGCTCTCACAGACTATGGCAAAAAGATCAAGGCAGCTAAGATAGCAGCCTGGAAAAAGTTTTGCCAGGAGGTGGAGACCACGCGATCCACAGCTAGACTCCACAAAATCATCTCAAAACAAGCCATAAACCCAGTAGGCACTCTTAAAAAAGAAAGCGGAGAATGCACTACAACGGAAGAGGAGACTCTATCTCTTTTGATAAAAACTCACCTACCCGGAGCAGTGGAACAACCTACTCTGGCTGAACCCAATCATACCCCTAGGAGGAAAGACTGGGAAACAGCTAAGAGAATAGTCAGAAAAAAAGGATTAGATGGGCAATTAGCCTCTTCAGTCCTTTTAAATCTGCAGGAAACGACGGCATACAACCCGCAATGCTGCAGAAAGGGATAGATATACTGCTGAACCCACTCAAAGACATGTTCCAAGCAAGTCTTGCCTTGGGTTACATTCCCCAATCCTGGAGAGTGGCTAAAGTAGTATTTATCCCTAAGCCTGGTAAGAGCAGCTATGCAGAAGCTAAATCTTACAGACCTATCAGCCTAACGTCATTCCTCTTTAAAACGTTGGAAAGATTAGTAGACAGATACTGGAGGGAGGAAGCCCTAACTTCACTCCCGATTCACAAATATCAACATGCTTACCAAACAGGGAAGTCATGTGAAACCGCCCTACACTAACTAGTGGGGAAAATTGAGAGAACCTTGGAGTACAAGGAGTACGCAGTCGGAGCATTTCTAGACATAGAAGGTGCCTTCGACAACACCTCCTACCACTCTATTGAAAGAGCAATGACAAACCATCAGATCGATAACACCACGATAAGATGGACTATGGCAATGCTCAACACCACAGTTGTAAAAGTCAAGTTATTTGACAAGGAAAAGACAGTGCAGGCGACAAGGGGATGTCCACAGGGAGGAGTTCTTTCTCCACTCCTGTGGTGCCTCACAGTTGATGAACTGCTGATCCAACTCAATAACAAAGGCTACTACACTCAAGGATACGCTGATGACATTGTCATACTGATTCAAGGTAAATACCAAAGAACCGTAGACAATGTAATGAAATCAGCACTAAAGATAACCGAAGAGTGGTGTCTAGAGAATAATCTTAGAATTAATCCCAGCAAAGCCACTCTCGTCGCTTTCACTCGTAGAAAGAACATCACAAACAGAATGAACATAAAACTGTTTGAGACAAATGTCAACTGGGAGAACGAGGTTAAGTACTTAGGTGTAACCATCGATTCCAAACTAACTTGGAACTCCCACTTAGACAAAACAATCACCAGGTGCATACAAACATTAGTTATTGGGAAAAGAGCCATAGGTAGTACGTGGGGGCTCAAACCGGAACTGACCCTCTGGTTGTACAAAACCATGGTTCGACCAATAATTTCATATGGAATAATCGCCTGGTGGCCCAAAATAAAACAAGCAACTGCGATTCACAAAATCAGCAGAATACAATATCTAGCTAATCGGTGCATCACTGGAGCCTTTAAAGGCACCTCAGGACAAGCACTGAATGCTATTTTAAATCTGCCACCTCTGCACATCTTCTTGGAAGATGAAGCCAGAATGGCAGCCTACAGATTACAAAGTACTGGTCACTGGATGACCACAGCTAATAATCTAGGACATGGCAAGATCATGTCACACATCAACAACCCAATATTAGAAATGGGTTCTGATCGTATAATCAAAGCCTATGACTTTGAAAAGAACTTTACTGTACACACAAGTTGGAATCCGGACCAACTACCAACTCCAACAAATAAGAACATCATTTTGTACACTGATGGATCTAAGTTTGAAGGGGGTACAGGTTCCGGTGTGTACAGTACCAATCCTAGAACCAACGAAAAAGTCAGTCTAGGAAAGTTTTGTAACATCTTTCAGGCTGAAGTACAAGCTATTAACGTATGCGCAAACATCAGCATAGAAAAGAAGCTGCTCAATCGAGACATACACATTCTCTCAGACAGTCAGGCAGCACTGAAAGCGCTAAACGCTTTCAGTACTTCATCGAGACTGGTCAAGGAATGCAAATCCAAACTTCAAACTTTAAGCCAGGCAAATACAGTAAAATTATGCTGGATCCCAGGTCACCAAAGTATAGAAGGAAACGAAAAGGTGGACAAGCTCGCAAAAGAAGCAGCCCGTAATGCAATGACCGGTCCAGAACCTGGTCTAAGCATTCAGAAAAACCAAGCCCGCTCAGCCATTAATGAATGGGTCAATACCGCACACCAACTAAGGTGGAGAAACTACAATCAAGCAACACACTGCAAAAGATTGCTAAAAACTCCGAATCCACATACCACCAAAACCCTGTTGAGACTGAACAGAACTCGAATCAAGCAAGTAGTCAGTCTACTAACAGGTACTGGAGCATTCAGAGAATTTATGCACAGGATCAATATCTATAGAGATGAACCTGTTTGCAGACTATGCCAAGAGGATGATGAAACAGCCTATCATATCCTCTTTGAATGCCCAGCATTAGAGCGTAAAAGACACCAACTCGATTGGAGCCTTAACTCTATTGACAACCGCAAGCTAGTAGGGGACATTGCAAGTCTAGTAAAATATACGGATGTCGGCTTGCTAACTTGAAAAATCCCGACAGTACAAAAAGCCCAAAGGGCTGACGTGCGCATGCCAGCAAAAGGCAGTCGTGAAATCTAATCTAATCTAATCTAATCTACTATTGAAAATTATTTGTATTCCAAGACCAGACCATACGTGATTATTAGAGAATAAAAACACTGTTTCATTTTAAATGTTCGTTTTAGTGGCACGTCAAATTTTTAGACAAAAGATGGCTATTTTATGACAAAAACGAAATGTTTCGGGGCGTCATTGTTCTTGGCTATAAATAGGTCAGGAACAGATTTGGGAGACATTCTAGATTGTAACTTAATTCATGATCCGACACGTTTGCTGCACAGATGGCTCAGAATCCACCAAAGGACAACACAAACCCGGCATTTTGAAGAAGAGCACATCAAAGCGAACGAAGCATCAGTAGCGGTGATTTTCCAGAGGCGTATCATAAAGGTGGGAAGTGCACGTTTTCTTTACTACTAGCACGCGAAATTGTAAATGTTTGTTACAAAAGTTGTTAGCTTTTCTCTTACCTTTAGGTCAGCTTTCTATATTTTAACTTTCAAAAATTGACCGCTATTAAAGTGTACTTGACGCCCGTCTCTAGCTACAGTGAAGACGTCGTGTATCCTTTATTAATGAGATATCCAAATAAATTTGAGCGCCAACAAGTTTAATTACTCCCAAGCACACTGATATAGGTAAAAAAAGATTTCTAAACTTCACTATACAGATTGCGGCAGGCAACTAGGACCATTGCAAAAGCAAGGAGAATATGCATGTGGCCGTCGTGGTGTTCAACAAACGAACAATCAATGTACGAGAGAGGTAGGTCGTTAGGATCATTATAAATACAAGGTATGTATTCGATTTTTTAATTTTTTAAATACAATTACGGCCACATGTAAAGTCCCCTTGCTTTTGCTATGGTCCTAGATGCCTGCCGCAATCTGTATATGCAGCACAATACAACCCTTGAAACTTTAAAGTTGGAATGAAAGAAGCAATTTTTTATATAGATTTATTGACAATCTTCGTTTTGGTCAATAGTCGATTCTGTTTGTATTTATGGGAACAATAATCTATCTAAGCAATAGTATCATAACACGGGGTACCCCACTTAAGCTTACGTCCATATTACTAAGGGGTTATAAACTGTTCTAATTTTTTAGAATAAGCGAAATATCACAAGATTATCTTTGTTCTACTTATCTGGTAATCTGTTACGCTTGTGGCATCGACGACCAGCCCCCCAGGAGCCCAATCAATCGGCAGCACCGCTCAAAAGATTGATCCGTTCTCCCCAACTGTCACTCTGACAGCTGCTAAACGCTAGAGTTCCTAAATATTATAAGAATTGAACCAAGTCGGGAATAGATGCTGATTGGTAGTGATCCACTGCGCATGCGCAGTTTTATCTGAAATTGCTCCAGATTTTAGTCCTGTAGTTACTATAGAAACCAGTTCTGGGAATGTCACATTTGACAAATTTTTATTGGCCTTTAGACCTAACACTAATTGATGCAAATGTATTAATATGTAGGTGTTCCATTTCTACCTGACAATAGTTCTTTAAATAGAATATCTTGCAGAGCTATAGGTATGTATATGGAATTTACTTAAAAATTAGTTACCCAAATAATTATTTTTCTACAATTTTTGAAATGACGGGTTGTTGCATTTTTCGCTTCGGAAGTAGATTCAAACCGAGCGGGGCTTTTTTATCCATTGACACAAATTCCCAAAAACTAGAAGCAAGAATAGCTCGAAAATAGAAACAGAATAAACTGAACACTCACAAGTAGAACCAGACTATGTAAAATCCAGTTTGATGTGGGAAAAAGTGCGTCTGGGTGGCAAACGCAGACTAAAATTCAATGCTGTACCTACTTCGTTTACGTTGTCTCAACTCTTTATCAAAGATTACTTATACCGTGTGTCCACAGGAGTACGCACCATAGAGATAAGATAATGCTAATAGAATATAAATATCAACCAGTGCTGTGACCACCGTCCCTTTTCTTGTACCATTTATAACAGTATTGTTTCATACAGTGGCGAGTCGGAAGCCAGAAAACAACGTTTTAGCGTGCCGGCAATCACAGCATTAGCCGATCTTTCTATTCTGTTAGGTTATCCCTATGGTGCGTCCTCCTGTGGACACACGGTATAGGATCCGTAGTAGGTAGCTACCAGTGTAGTTTTCATAAACTCTTTAAATTAACCATTTTTTGAAATGTCAAGGTGACAAGTAATTAAATGCATATGACACATACTAAGAAGGGCAACTCTGGCCTTATATGATATCATTTATTTTTGGATCAGTAATGGCCGCTGACATTTGTGTTATCTCAACTCTGATATTATATAGGAACTCTACTAAACGCCAGTTGTTATGTGACCGCAAGCAATCGCAAGATCTCCGTAATGAACTTCTTAAGAAGAGATTCCCAACCAAATGCATTTCCTTCGCTTAAGACTTGTTGCTATAATATCGAATTACGAAAATAGAATCAGGTAGACGCAAAAACAAGTATACATACCCTGTACTTAACAGGCAACGCTTTCCGTGTTTTCTATATCAGTCAATATGACCTGGAGCTCAGTCCGTTGGAAAGTGGTACCCGCTCTCAAAATCTACCTCAAGCACGCTTCGTTAGTATCCACATACTATCACCGAAGAACGAGAAATCCCGAGTTCACCACATTTTACTAAGTACGAAAAACTTTTTATGCACAACTAAATTCTGTCACCAATTTAATATAACAAAAGCCTGGTATTATTTTTCTACCCTCTCTTCTTTTTAAAAAATCCTTGCAACTCGGATAATAATTTTCATATGCTTCGACTGCGTTTTTCCCACTTAACCGTCTATTCACGGCCATATAGTATAACGTAAACTACTAACCTTGGTACAATAGGCTTTTAGCACGTAACAAACTATGTAATTTGGTACATTCAAGATTCTAAATTTTGGTTTAGAGTTTCATACTAGTCCATTAAAAGTTGATTTAAGGATAAGAGTTTGTTGTGGTATCCTAACCGTCCAAGCAAGTACGATCATTAAACATTTAATTTAAAAGACGAGGGTTTATGGTTGAACACTGTGGAAACTTTTATGTAAATTGCGCATGTCCTACTCGGTTTAGGAGGGGTTGCGAACGGAGGCTCCTCAAGGGAGGTAGCTAACGACGCTAGTCACGTTTTGCTACTACATCTGTAAATACATGTGAAATAAATATCGCTATCTATTAAACGTATTAAAAGTCTCCTTGTTTTATTATATTTGCCACAATTTGGTGCCGAAACCCGGTAACAAGGAGATTTGAATCGGTATCGGGAACGCGATCGCGAGTAACGGCGGGTGTTTTAAAGGTTAGTGAAATTGTGGCTCAAAATGGATAAAGCGCGTCGAAACGCATGTCGTACGCAATTAACTAAAACAGTGAACGCAATAACGGCTGTTTTAGAAACAGACTATAGTGAGGAAGACCTGTGTACAGCAATAGCGAAGTTAAAGTTATGCAGTAACAATTTAAAGGAAGCCGATAGTGTGTACGAGCCATTAATCACTGAAAACTTCGAGGAAGAGATACAACGCACACTGGACTACGAAGAGACTGCAGCCACCCTAATGGCTAGGTTGGAACATCGGAAGGAAAAGGTGATACAAAGCACGATGAACAGAACGAGCCTAACAAATCACAACGTGGAACAGCAGCCGCAATCAACTGGGTCCAATAATATGGTAAAACTGCAACGTTTGGAACTAATCAAATTTGATAGAAGCCCAAAACTATGGATACCATATTGGGAGCAGTTCAAATCATGTGTGCATGAAAACGGGCAGCTGAATAAGGGAGATAAATTCAATTATCTTCGTATGTCGGTAATTGGTAAGGCAGCCGAAGCGATCGAAGGATTTCCACCTTCAGGTGCGTTTTATGAAGAGGCACTCAGCGTACTGAAGGAACAGTTCGGTGACACTGAAGTTTAATAGAACAGTACTTCGAACATATCTTAACAATCGAACCTGTGCGCTCAAAAAACGACACAATAACGTTACGCAAAAACTATAATTAAGTTACGTCAGCCATGCGAGCATTGACCATTTTGGAAGTACCGTCTGCACACTACAATGTGATGGTTAAATCGACTTTAATTAAGTCTCTGCCGACGGAATTGAAATTAGAGTTCTTTAGGGAACAAAGACGAAAAGCACCAAATGTATCCCAGGCCGTTTCTACGGAAGCCGAAGATAGGTCATCGGCAATATCGGCATCAGGATCCACAAAGGAAGGAACGGAACGACAAGTGATGGATTTATTGCAGTTCCTTAAAACCGAGTTGGAATCCTTGGACCTTGCTCTAAAAGGGAAGGTCGACCAGCAAGTTCCCAGAACGAGGGTTGAAACCGACCGGAAGCCTGTCTTCCGCGGCACGGCAACAAATTTATTAGCTACTGAGCAGGTTCCTGGTAGCTCATGCTTCTTCTGCAGCAGTGACCATAAAACGGAGGTTTGCGATGCCGTTTTGGCGGTCGAGCAGAAAAAGGAGCTTCTGCGTAAGAAAGGTCATTGTTTTCGGTGCACTAAACCCAACCATGCCGCTAGGAATTGTAGGAATAAATACATTGTTTGTAAGAAGTGTAAGAGGCCCCATGCCACGACTTTATGCGATCCTGAATGGGTGAAAAATGTAAATGACGGATTAGCTGCCCAAACAGCAGGTAGTTCACCGACCTCCACGACTGTATCCAGCTTAATGACAAATATAAGCAAAGACCTTTTGTTACAAACAGCCTGTGTTTATGCTGGAAAGGAAAATAACAACATGAAATTGATTCGGACAATAATTGATGGAGGAAGCCAAATCACATTTGTTAAGGAAAAGGTATCGAGACTTTTGGGATTACCAATAATCGGGCAACAGCACCTGAGCATTCCTTCTTTTGGATATAACGGAGCAGCGCCGGCCAAGTTATGTAATCGGGTGTTGATTACACTGAAGGGACAATACGACGAGGACACCATTAAATTAGAAGCTGTAGAAGTTCCAGAAATTTGTATGGATACATTAAAGGTACCAAACAAGACTTCAGCAGATTTCAAGAATTGGCAGCTAGCGGATTGTGTGCCTCTCGATCGCGAAGTAATTAAAGGGATTAGTGTGTTAATAGGTGCAGACAATTATTGGACAGTAGTTACTGGTGAAAACACAAGGCTTGGCGAAAGACTGATGGCTGTAAAAACAAAGTTCGGGTACACAATACAAGGCCCGGTAGCCGTGGAACCAGTGAACGTATTCGCGAATGAACAGGCAGTGTTACATGCGACAGTTATTAGTGCGGAACCAGAATTACACAGACATAGAAATTCGGAATCGATAAGCATTATTAACGAAACAATGCAAGGTAACTTGTCTTCCAAAGAAAATTGTGTTGTAGCCTGACGGGCTAGTTTAATTTAATTTAAATGCTACAATCACCAGCCTGAAATCTGGTTGCCCAAAGTTAGCTCAAAAAGCCAAGATCCAAATAATAAGCTCAGGTAGTAACGTGGAAAGAAACACAGGATAATTTCTTATTATTATATAATAACGTTTAACTGGATACATTAAATTAAACTGTATTAAAACAACACGAAACAATAGAATGTAATAAAAATAAAATAACTCTTCTAACGGGGGTTCGTTCATCTGTAGTCGAGCGGTGGCACACTATTGCGGGACAGCCTGTACATCAGTCCTCTCGTCACGTTGGCAACACGCCGGCCCTGAACAGGTATTATGACAGATTAGTAGGCCGCCAATAATGGCGGACGACAACAACACATTTGATCTTAAAATCGTTCAATAAACAAAACTGCAGTCGAAATCAAACTAAGTTGCGTGCATACCTAGTGCGTCTGGTGGTGAAACTCCCATCGTTCAAGTGGCGGACGATGCGTTTGATTCGCTTTACTTGCCAACTGTTTTGTTTCCCCCAGGTGAGTGAATTATGCTTAACTGTGCACCGCTTCTTGCTGACGAAGGCGGCCGCTGGGTTACCCTAGCTCCGCGAGTGCGTGCCTATGGATGGTGGCCTCGGGCTCGTTCGACCGGGACCCCTGGTGCACGCGCCTCGGCCTCGGGGATACGAAAGTCGCCCCAGACGCGATTATCGGGGCTAATTACGTCTGCGTCGCCATCCTGGTGCCGGGAAATTTGTTTCGCGGACGGCGTCGTCACCGGCGAGCACGACTTGGCCTCCCGTGTGCCTAAACTTTGGAGGGCGTCGTCAGCGAGTTCGGAAATACTCTGCTTACGTCCAGGTGTCTGACACCGTCGCCGTTGGACCTGGGGCAGTCCTCTAGGTCGCTAGGTGCTCGGGAAATAACGTCGGAAAGTAAATAACAATCCAAACGTGCAGGGATTCGAGGAAGTAACGTTGGAAAGTATAACATAACAATCCAAACGTGCAGGAGTTCAAAAGAATAACGTCGGAAAGTAAATAACAATCCAAACGTGCAGGAATTCGAGAAAGTAACGTTGGAAAGTATAACATAACAATCCAAACGTTCGGGGTTCAGGTAGCTGGTCGGGATACCCTCGAAAAGTCCTGGGGGACACTCCTGAGAGTACAGGTGAGACTAGAAGAGTGGGAAGATCTAGGAAATTCTAGGAAATTCTCGAAGATGCTCGAAGAGCCCGGAGGCTCTCCTGAGCGGAATCAGGTCTGGAAGAGGTTCGGGAAAAATACTAGGAAATTCTCGAAGATGCTCGAAGAGCCCGGAGGCTCTCCTGAGCGGAATCAGGTCTGGAAGAGGTTCGGGAAAAATACTAGGAAATTCTCGAAGATGCTCGAAGAGCCCGGAGGCTCTCCTGAGCGGAATCAGGTCTGGAAGAGGTTCGGGAAAAATACTAGGAAATTCTGTCTTGTCTGCGCTCCGAATTCTGCTTTTATACCTGGTGCGAGCGTAATCGGAGGTCGTTGAAGAGGGGATTCGTGCGCAGTGGTGTTAGGACGATCGCTTGCGGTGACGTCACGTCGTCCTCTCGGCGCGGAGCTTCGGTCTGTAACGTGGTGCACGACAAGGGGGAACGCGCTAATTAATTTTTAATTTACAGAATCGCGTTCGCGCTGGGCGTAACGTTACACATGATCCTCCCCTCGGAAAACTGAAGGACCACCGGCGGAGAAAACATCAAGAAGAATACCTGGAGGTCGGTTGCCGGTCCGTCGGTACTAGTTACAGGGTGATTAATTTCTGACGGGTTAAATATAGAAGCTGCTACTTCAACACATACTCCTTTCGCACACTCTCATCCAAGCTTCGGCGTTTAAGCCTACAATATCATGCCGTTGTGTTGTTCGCTAACGTGTGATAAAGACGGGAGATGTAGTTCTGGTGCAAGAAGGTGATAATCACCGAACTGCAATAATGAACGTAAAAATTCTGACGTAGGATTTTACGCGAACAATTTTATATATAATGCTAATCATGTAGATCTAAGAAAATATATAGGGCATAGTGTCGTAGAGTCATTTAAAAACGCAAAAATAAAGTTACAAAGGTGGCCATCTGAGACACCGATTTTAAATGACAATAGGGGTGTAGCCATTAAGTTTTTGCGTAAGATGACAGGATTAAGCTGGAATTCCAGAAATAGTAGTTTAAATGTAAATAATAGAATAGGTGTAAACAATAGAATAGGGAATTCCAGAAACAATAGAATAGGTGTAAACAATAGAGTAGGTGTAAATAATAGAATAAGTGTAACTAAACATGTGGAAACTGGGGCTAATCATCGAGGTGATTCCTGGTCGAGACGGAAAAGTGCGCGCTGTGTAGAAGTGCGCGAACGGATCAATTTTAAAACGTGCCATTTATCTTTGTATTAGATTTAAGCAGGGCATTATTTCGCCGTCCGTTGGAAAGTGGTACCCGCTCTCAAAATCTACCTCAAGCACACTTCGTTAGTATCCACATACTATCACCGAAGAACGAGAAATCCCGAGTTCACCACATTTTACTACGAAAAACTTTTAATGCACAACTAAATTCTGTCACCAATTTAATATAACAAAAGCCTGGTATTATTTTTCTACCCTCTCTTCTTTTTAAAAAATCCTTGCAACTCGGATAATAATTTTCATATGCTTCGACTGCGTTTTTCCCACTTGACCGTCTATTCACGGCCATATATAACGTAAACTACTAACCTTGGTACTATAGGCTTTTAGCACGTAACAAACTATGTAATTTGGTACATTCAAGATTCTAAATTTTGGTTTAGAGTTTCATACTAGTGCATTAAAAGTTGATTTAAGGATAAGAGTTTGTTGTGGTATCCTAACCGTCCAAGCAAGTACGATCATTAAACATTTAATTTAAAAGACGAGGGTTTATGGTTGAACACTGTGGAAACTTTTATGTAAATTGCGCATGTCCTACTCGGTTTAGGAGGGGTTGCGAACGGAGGCTCCTCAAGGGAGGTAGCTAACGACTGCGCTAGTCAAGTTTTGCTACTATATCTGTAAATACATGTAAAATAAATATCGCTATCTATTAAACGTATTAAAAGTCTCCTTGTTTTATTATATTTGCCACAAACACTCTATATACATATATTTATATTTATCGTTATTGTTGCTACAGATGTGCTCAATAAAGGTTATTATTATTCTTATTATTATTGTTTAGGTATCATCTTCTTAATGGTGCCGTCTTCATTGATGAAGGTTGGCAACAATTTGGGCAAAATCGTGTCTGTTCTTGGCTGTTCTAATTAATGAATTGCTGTCCATTCTTGTCCTATTTTGAATATTCTTGAGCTAAGAACACTTTCTTCTGCCTGGTCCTCTCCTACCTTCTATTTTGCCCTGAATAAGTAGGTAATTGCAAACGGTCGTATTTGGTATACCGGAAGGTAAACATGTCCGAGATAAGATGTTTTCCGTTTTTTTACTGTACATAGTAGTCCTCTGTTCCTTCTAATTTTTCTTAATACTTCTTCATTGGTGACATGATGTTAGGACAGGATTTTGCACGTGTTGTCATTGCGACAAACCGGTGAATTCCGCCGTAATTACACAGCGGGCTGCGTGCCAAATCAATTCCCTGTGCATATTTTGGCCTCAGCCAACTGTTAGAACTATTTGTCAAGACTAGCTATTTCCTCAAATTTTAGCATTCTTTCCGAATCGCGTAAGTGAAATCTGTAACCTAGTGATGTATACCTACAATATCGATTTCAATACGAAAGTTGTTTCCGATTCATTTAAGCCCAAATCTTTAGCTTGGTAATGTTATCAAATTTTATTTCCGCTTGGTCCATTTCAAATATTAACGCTTCGCCGTAGTTAAGTTTGCCGATTCAAGCTTATTTTGGCGTATGTTACAAATCAAGCTTTGTTCCTGTTTGAGTGACGCAATCCATTTTCGCTGGCAGGGTTAATTATCGCCGTCCTTCTTAGAATTCTTGTTGTACAAGGCTGCCTTAAAACTATCCGCGTAAATCGTTTGTGAATACTGCCGTACAGTCCTATTAGTCGAATTTCATTTATGAATTCATCCTTTGTTCCTTTGCGAGCAATACAGGCTCCAGCTTATCAATTTCTCCGTATTCTTTATTGTTTTGGCACATTCAAGGTTTCCTCCAGTTTCGTATAAACTGTTGAGTCAGATCGCATCACTTCGTTGTAAATTCCCGCACAGTTTTTGCCTTGTGAATTAAGCCAGACAAGGAAAGAGCGTAGTGACGCGCTTGCGTCAACGGCAGTTGCATTCTGAGATCGTAGCTTAAGCTTCACTTCCCGCCGAGTTCTGAACTAGAATAGATGCGTATCAAGTTCGCCTCCTCGCGGTTTCACTTTATGCGACCGCGGGGTGGTTTTGTCAAAAGAGTATATTTCCGCTTCCCGACTAATGTGTGTTCTTTCGTTATTTTTCTTTGGTGCCGTTGCAAGCTCTAAAATGTGCCGGTGTGCTTTTTCGTCGATTAGAAATCGTTCAATGAACTTGTCAAGTAATACACCGCCTTATTGTGTTTCGAACTGCACGCGTTGTGTTTGGGGCTGTTGCTAAGGGTCGTGAGTACCGCATATTGTTGTAAGCCTGGACAATCTCGTTTATCGTAAAATGGCAGCTTTAAATACGTCTTCGGACGGAGTAATATCGTGGGGATACCATTACAAAGGCTTACTTGTGCATCGAAGTTCTTGTCGTTTCGAAATCTGCCTTCCCGCCTTAAAACTTCGTCCCGTTCTCCCACTTGGGGATATGACACTTGTGTTGCAGGCAGTGCAGTTCCTTCAGGCATGTTGGGGTTACCGTTATCAGCACACCCAGGTTGCGTCACAGAATACCCAAGGCGAGGTCTTCCGGCACTGCAAACTCAGTAATCCAGTTGCTTGGCGCCCTCACTGATGAATTAAGGTATTGTGAAATTAGCTATAAGAAGTGTGACACGCGAATTACAGTGTCGTACGTAATTTTGGAACATTCCGCATACAGTGCATGTTATTTTGGCAGCGTGCTAGTTGCACGAGGCAACATTTATGTCAAATTTACGAAGCCTCAGATACAGGCTTAATGGAAGTGTGGCTCCGGGAAACGTTGCAAGCCATTTTGGGCAGTTAAGTAAGTTAGTTCCGGGATCCAGACGACCATAATTGTAACGTACGTTTCGTCCCTGTGGCATTTTGCCATTCTCTTATAAAACTGTTGACTAACCCCGATTTTATCACATGCTACTTGTCCGAATTTGATGTGCGTATATACATTGTGACAATAGAGCACCTATTTTTAATTTACGCATTGCATTTTATTTGTGTGTATTTGTTTAGCTGGCAGGAACTAAGATTCTTGTCGTGTTGTGTGTATCCCTTTTGTACAGGGCCCAAGCAACTGAGGAAAGGACACCAGAAAGGTAGGTGCCGTTAGGGGTCTTAACAAGCATTTATTACTGTAACACAACTCCTGCTAACGTCGTTTTAAGAGCCAAAAATCTTCGAGACCGCTTGACTAGTAACAGCAGGCAACCACATGTTCCTGCAGCTGCGTTTTTGGCGCGAAAGCTTTCCTCAATCATGGCGTGGTTTCATGCAATAGAGATATATTTTGGTTGAGTTGAACAGAGCACGCGAGCGTCTCGCTCATGCGTCCAAGGATTGACAATGTTCCAGTTGCAATACTGTTTAGACGACCGAAGAAGCCTGTGGAAGAAGGAGCAAAAAAAGGTTTGGGAAGATTTCGAACAGTCTTCACTGCTGAGCAAGAAAATATCCTCGTTGAGTATCTCCTAGAAATGGAAAAACGACTTTTCGGCCTGACGAGATCATATCTCAGGGATCTCACCTTTGCTGAGAACGTTGAATGCAATCAACTGGCACGTTCACTAAATAAAGTAGATCGAAATGTTGGAAAGGACTGTGTGACTGGATTTCTATGACGACATCCAGAACTGTCTTTACGGCTTCCTGAGAATACGGCAGCAGCAAGAGCGTCAGCATTTAATGAGGTTAACGTAAATAAGTTTTTCGATCTTCTTAAAGGGTTGTATGCAACTCACGGCTACACTCCGGATATTATATACAATTGTGATGAAACTGGGTTCACTACTGTGCCCAACAAACCGTCTAAAATAATATCTAGAAAGGGGAAGAAGCAGATGGCCATATTATCGTCAGCTGAAAGAGGAACTCTTATCACTGCTGAGATTTGTTTCAGTGCTACTGGAAACTATATTCCACTAGCACTGATATTTCCAAGGGCCTGAGCTAATCCATTATTTGGTAAGGGCCTTCCCCCTAACACAATCATCTTCACACACCCATCCGGATGGATGCAGTCAAATATTTTTGTAGAATGGTTCAAACATTGTAAATATTTGAAGCCTACAGTTGAAGAGCGTGTTTTGTTAATTCTTGATGGTCATGCTACTCACGTCAATAATCTAGAAGTAATAATGTTGGCAAAAGAAAATCATGTGGACATTTTGGTGTTACCTCTACACTGCACACATCAATTACAGCCACTCGACGTAGCCTTCATGTACCCTCTGTCAGCATACTATGAACAAGCTGTAAGGATATGGCTGACAGAAAACCCTGCGAAAGTTGTCACGATTCATGACGTTGGGTCTCTTTTTGGAAATGCATACTCAAAAGCAGCCACCTTACAGAATGCAATCTCTGGTTTCAACAAAATCTGGAATATACCCCTTTGAAAGAGTTTTCCCAAAGGATTCCTATTCAGCAGCTGAGACAACGAATATTTTGTAGAGAAGTAATGAGGATCATGCTGAGACACCCTCAACTTCAACACCTTAAACGCGGATACCCTCAACGACAACATTGGTTTCACCTTATGACATTCTACCCGTTCCTCATGTGTATGATTCAAATGAGGGTGTACCTGACAATCGAGCAACAAAACGTCTTAGACGTAAATGTCGCAGAGGTACCTGCCATTGAAGAACTGAAATAGAAGAAGGCAGAACAAGAAGCAAAGAGTAAAAAGGTGCCACGAAAGAAAGTCGATAAGGTCAAAAAACAAGTCTTTCTACCGGGTGGCCATAAATATCTGATATCACATTACCTTTGGAATCAACACCGCTATATTAAAGTGATGAATCCAACTATACACTAAATGTCATTAATGTCATTAGAACTAAAATTCCTATCTGTCAAAAATTATTACAGATTGCAATAAGTATTGAAGTTAGAACGGGAGGTTCTTATAATCGAGTCGTAGGCTAAACTGCAGAATCTGGGGCACATTCCCCTCCTCTTATTTGCATTTTATTACATTTCATACCAATACTTATTATAATTTAAATATGTATAATGCTAACCAACATTTATAAGTAGCTAATTCCATGGCTACCGGGATCTCAGATATTTATGGCCACCCGGTATGAGACTCTGACAGTGATCGTACCGACACGAGCCTCAAGCTGGACGACAGTGACTCTGAGTAGGTGGAGACATTCTCTTCAGGTGAAGACGAAGAAGGTAGAAACAATAGCCAAATCATTACACCAGATATGATAGATGAAGGAAGCTGGATTGCTGTTAAGTATGAAGGAAATTGTTTTCCTGGTTTGGTTGTCAAGAAATCCAGCGATGAAGTAAAGGTGAAATGCATGGAAAGAAATATTTTTGATTGCCCCTGAAGAATGACATAATGTCATATTCATATGCTGATCTATATATGACTGCTCAGGAGCCAAAAGTAATGCGGAGGGGGTTCTTTGACGTCCCTGAGCTGTCTCAGTTCATCAATAAATTGCCTAAATCGTGGCCTGTAATATTTTGTTTTACTTTATAAATTTGAATTGTTCTTGAGAATTAATAAATGTGCATTTATTTTATAATTATTACACTATTTCACTTTGCCTGTTCCAAAATTTCACTTTGCCCACGTCGGAAAGTTTTTTTTCAGTCAATTGTGATTAGGTGCATATGACAGTGCCTTTGACTATTAAAGGTCAATAACATATAAGTCAGATGCCATAAGTTGAGAATTTTTAGAGTACAGTCAAAGTTCTGATAATCTTTCAAATTTTAACTATGTCACTTTGCCCGCCCTTCCCCTACTTAATTTCCGAAAAACATCACTTATTGGATTGTGATAATTTCTAAATAAGTAAAAATCGCTGGGTATATATGATTGGGGCTAAATAGGTTTTTAAAGTAGCACAAATTATTACCGTAAAAACTTTTTTTTGAAAAATAAAAAATAAAAATGTGTCCGATATGATGCCGACTTTTTGGCAGTTACTGTATATTCAGAGAAGATCTTCCAAAGGACATTACAAGATACTAATGATGGCATTAAAGTTAACAGCAAAATGTATACAGGGTGAGTTTTGTAAATGTATAGCGTGGGGATCTCGGAAAGTATTGGAGATAGAGAAACGGTTAAATGGGGAAAGAATTACAGTTTTACGAGCTCAATTTAATGAGCTTTTTGTTTTTTGGAAAAAATGCAAGGCTAACTAGATATTTTGCAAAAATAATTTTTTTTCTAATTTCGTTCGGTGCCTATAGCTCTGTTATTAGTGACTTTAGAAAAAAATGTGTAAAGGAAAAAGTTGTAGATAATTATGTGCTTAATAACACAGTATAACCAAATTTTTTATTTAAGCTATAATTTTTGAGTTATGACACAAACTTATTTTTTTCTAATGGAAACCATAGTCGGCCATGACTTTATTAACTTGTTATTATTACCTGAGAAGCAAGAAAATTGAGATATATATTAGGAGGACGAGATATATATCATTCAACTCAGCTTGAAGAGTAGATTCCAAAAATATATAGAAATCGGAAATCGGATTTCTTTTCCGAGGTCGACTTCCGGTCAATTTTTTTAACTTTTAACATTTTTCTTTATAGCTCCTGCAGTTTTTGAGATATTTAGCCCAAACTGGAATACAGGTTACGCTGCAGGGCTCACATCATTGAGCATATCAAATGGTTGTGAGAATCTACAGGGAGATATTTTTTCAGGGGTCATGTTTCCTTTTCTCCCCCTGAACTTTTTTGTGGTGCGCCGCTGTTAGATTATAAAATACAAATTGAGTTTTCTGTTTTGTTTAGAATCTTTTTGTTCTCTTGCAGTTTTTTCGTATCTGCAACCGTTACCGAGAAAAAAAAGTATAAAAACGATTTTCTGTAATTTGCTAGACGAAATTTAAATTTTTAAAAACTGAGAAGCAAGAAAATGGAGATATATTTTAGGAGGACGAGATATATATCATTCGACTCAGCTTGAAGAGTAGATTCCAAAAATATATAGAAACCGGAAATCGGATTTCTTTTCCGAGGTCGACTTCCGGTCAATTTTTTTTTCATCTCGTGTTAAATTCTTAATGTCCAAATATTGGCTCCCCTAATTATTTTAGAGCTAAAGTGTAAATACATTTTTTGTAGAGAAAAAAATACTGCATCTATTCATACTGTTGCTAACCATTTTTCATTTTCCATAACCGAAGGAATGCAAAAAATAAAACTAGCATTTTATTATTATTAACTGAGAAGCAAGAAAATGGAGATATATTTTAAATGTTATCTAGACGATCCACAAAAGTGAATCTTTGTCATTCTACGTGTAGTTAACCTACATGTTTTTTGTTGCGCGATGAGATAACATCGTCATACACTTGTAAAAAAGGCCATTTTTCAGCGATTCCAACGATATACCACTTGACATAGTTATTTTTATAAATAAATTATGGCCATTTTTCTCATTTTTGTTTTCGAACTGATCAAGTAGTAGGCTATGGAAACAATTAATAGATGCAAGCGACAATTATTGATAGGTGCATATCATTTAGTTTGTAATTAATGTTGATTGAGGTTTCGTAAATTATCAATATGAATTTTGCTAATCAAGAAAAGCGTGATATGATTGAGTGTTACATTTTGTGCCATAAAAATGCCGTACAAGCTTTATTTTGATCGTCGCCAGCCTTCTCTACCTACCTTTAAGAGACTGGATGATAATTAGGGAGAGCATGGTTCTTTCTGTAAACCAAATAAGAGTGCAAGAGGCATTAATGAAGAGGCAGAGGTAAACGTGTAATGCAAAATCCATTGATTCCAACCAAAGAAATTGAAACGGAAGCAGGCACGTCACAACGTACTGTTGTCAGAGCACTGAAAAAACCTAGGTTTCATCCTTATAAATTATCAGCTGCACAAACACCACACCCTGATGATTACAATAAGCGTGTTGAATATTGTACTTGGTTTAGTAACATATGTGAAGCTGACTCTCAGCTTACATTTAAAGTTTTGTGAACGGATGAAACACGATTTACGAACTGCAGCATGTTTAATAGACATAATGAACATCTATGGATGCAAGAAAATCCGCATCATGTTGAACAGAAGATACCCCAAATTAAGTTTGGATTTAATGTTTGGTGCGGCGTCATTGGTTCAACAATTCTTGGTCCGTACATTTTTTACGATACATTAACTGGTGATCGTTATCTTCACTTTCTGCAGAACGATTTTGATAAAATGTTAGATGAATTACCCTTACAGACACGTGGTATGCGTGAATGGTTTCAACACGATGGGGCACCACCACATAATCAGCTAACGGTACAAAATCATTTAAATTAAATATTTCCGAACTAACGGATCTATCTGTTTTAGATTTTTATTTATGGGGAATGGTAAAAAATAGGCTGTATCAAAAGTCGTACGACACAATAGATGACCTTAGAGAAGCTGTACTAGAAGCTTTTGCTAATATTGATGGACGTTTCGTTAGAAAAGCAACAAATTCGGTTTTAAAAAGGTGTAACTTGTGCATTAATCATAATAATGGACCTTTTGAACATCTTTAGTCTTAAATACTTTACTTACTTTAATTACGTTGTTTTGGTACTACTTTATATTTAAATTTCCTTTATTGTTTCTTAATTTATCGCTTGTCATTCTCTGTTTATTAGTTTCCCAGAAATTATTTTTATTTAAAATTGTAACTCCAACGGAATAAATATTTCACACCAAAATAATTGTTTATAATTTCGGAATTAAAAGAAAATTTTTAATAACTAACTAGAATTTTATTATTAAACGCGATGTGCATCTATCAATTGTTTCCATAGCCTATTACTTGTACAGTTCGAAAACAAAAAGAGGTAAATGGCCATAATTTATTTATTTATAAAAATAACTACAGTGTAATATCTCATAAGCGGATACCGTGGTGCCACAATTTTTGTCCGTGTAATGGAGGTGTCCTCTTAATAGAAATGCTTTAATTTTCATTTTTTTTTGTTTAATTTTTATTTCAATATAGAGCGACATAAAATACATACTGCGATGTAATATTTCTATTTCGAGCTTTCATAAACCAGTCATAAGTAAGTTGGTCTATTTGAAATTCAGTTATACTTTTGAAAAAACTAATCTTTCCAGTAAAGTTTCCGCAGCCATGTCACTTCTTTATTAATTCTTCTTTTTTCGAATAATAATTGCTGTTTGGGGGTTTCCAGTTTCGAATTTCATTGCCAAATTTTGTACGGTGGGTTTGTTTTGATCGTATCAATTCAAAACTTCAACTTCTTCTTTAAAGGTTAACATGTTCAGTGTTGCGTTTGCTTTCCATTATGACACTACTGTAAAAGTAGCTTTAGTACATACATATCAACTACAGCCTGTAACGAAGAAAACCTACCTCCTGCTTTTAATCAAATGCAGCTATAAATAAAGTGCACTTTGCTATAGATAAATAAAATTCAGTATAAAACTGAGGACTAAAGTTGAAAAACATTGGGCGCGTATGGAAAGAGGTAATTCCCCTAGTTTCCTAGCTGGGATTTGAACACACAATTTATAACGCGGCCCATACCACATATATGAAAACGTGTAATTCCCCTAGTTTCCTAGCATTTAAGCACATAATAATTAGTAACACGTCAGCTTAAACGAGGGAAATATTAAAAAAATTCCAGAATTTTTCTGTCCGAGTCCTGTTAACAGAGAGACAGCTTAACGGATATGCCCTTGTATTTAAACTACATTGGTTCCTGACGGTGCCAAGCAAAATGTCCGCTTAATAGAGGGGTTCGCTTAATGGAGTGTCTGTTATGAGAGATTTCACTGTATATCAAGTGGTATATCGTTAGAATCGTTGAAAAATTGCCGTTTTAATAGTCATAGCCGACTATGGTTTCCATTAGAAAAAACACAAGTTTTTGTCATAACTCAAAAATTATAGCATAATAAAAAAACAAAAAGCTCATTAAATTGAGCTCGTAAAACTGCAATTCTTTTCTGTTAACCGTCTCTCTATCTCCAATATTTTCCGAGATCCCCATGCTAAACATTCAAAACAACTCACCTTGTATATAGTACGATCAAAAATTATTTTCATGTAGTATAGCCATGGAATAGTTCCTAATTTATTAATGCAACGTTTAAACTTAATGTCAAACTTGACATTTGATTCTTAAGTCGCTTATATGTAGTTGCATTCATAAATTAGAAACTATTCCATTGCCATACTAGATAAAAATAATTTTTGATGGTACTATATATTAAACAACACCGGTGGTGAGACACAGCCCTACCTGATACTTTAATTAAGGTCTTTTCTGTGATCTCGCCTTCGGTTCTCACAGTTGCAGTTTGTTTCCAATATAGATTTCGGATCAAGTTTACGTCTTCCTGGTCGAGTCCTTTGGTTTGCAATGTTGCTGTTGAAAACCAAACTGGGAATCGTCGATCTCTGCCTCGCATTTCCTATAAATTCGCTGTTGTAAGAACTTTAAAAAGAATTTTAACACATGACTCATTAGTCTAATTAGACGAAATTGGTCGCATTTGTTGGCATTTAGGGTTTTTGGGATAGGAATAAATGTGGATTCCAACCAGTCACCAGCAAAATGCCTGTTCTGTATATGTATAGTATTAAAGAGGTGTACCAATATTTCGATGTTTTCTTCTGCTACGAGTTTGAGAAATTGGCTTTAAACTCTGTTTGGTCCCACTGCTTTACCTTTGTTGAGGTCTTTAAGTGCTCTGATTACTTTTTATTTTATAATATTTGTCCCATGTTTAGAAAAATCAGATTTTTTCACTTCTGTTCTTTCATCAAACAACTCTTCAATGTATTTCTTCCAAGTTTTTTTTAGTTCTAAAGTAGTCGTGATAAGTTGATTATGCGTATTTAATAAAACTTACTATGCCAGCCTTTATTGAACGTTCAGCAATTCTCTCTAATAATTTTGTAAACATTGAAATTTTGTTTCGCTTGTGCTTCCTCTAGTTCATTGCAACTTTCAGTCATCCATTGTTCTTTAGCTCCTCGATTTTTACTTCCTTTTATGATAAAATTTGAATTGAGTTTTCAACAGTACATGTATGTTTCCTTGCCGTTGCTTAAGCGGATATAACAGATAACTAACAGTAAACCCGGAGCGTTTGTTTAACCAACGTCGAACCTGCACCGTGTGTCCATAACGACTCAAAGCTGGAATTATATTAACTCCTTTTGTGTAGAGCATCCACTTTTAAAGTAAACTTTTTTTAAACACAGGTATTCAGCTGTAATATAGTGCTATGATCACATTTTAGTAGCCTTAGATGTCAAATCATAATTTTATTAGTATCTAATTTATATCATAGCCAACAAACCAGATATTTAGCATAAGAATGTCTAGAAAAGGTAATAATTTAAACTTCAGATTTGTTATAAAATAGTGTAGGCCTTGAAAATAATTGATAGCATGATGTTTTTAGAATAGCCTTGTCTTTGTTAAAAAACAAATAAAAATCAGAATAGGCTTGGCATTTCATGCCACTACAACAAAAGCTGCAAACAAGACAATTAGGAGCAGCTTAGAGAATTAGTGGTGTTTGCCAAGCTCCCCCAAAATAAGTAATTTTTAATGTGCTATTAAATACCCAAGTAGACTAGAAGTTGCGTTTTATTGAGAGAGTGTCCTGGGTCATTTGTGGAAGTTTTCCTTTGAAATTGGGCTTCCTTCAGTCTGATGTGAGGCATAAATTTGGTCCAGTGTAAGCCAAGGTATTTCGATGGGATTTTACAGAGGTCCAGCCAGTTAATAAGTGCGTGCACAAATGTATAAGCGAGCAGTATAGGTGTGGTGCAGCGGAACCCTATAATAAGGGGGCCAGCATCCAAAGCGATCCAAAAGGCCATCGAGGCTGCAGCCTGCATCCAGGTGGGTTCGGGTACAGATTTGGGCCTAGCTAACTGTAGGCCGGTAACGACATCTTGTCCAGAGCATCGTCGGAGTTACAGGTCGGTGCAGATAGCCCGAGATTCATCACAGCAGCCATCTAAAGGTTAGATTTGCCATCTAAAAAGTGTCGTTTTGTGATTGTGTTCGATTAGTGTCGGTTAGCGTCACTTTTTGTGACGCGGTGTACTTACGTTCAATTATTATTGCAACAGCGTGTACTGCGTGGACATCAACGATTTAATTAAGAATTCGGAGCTTGTTTATGTACTGTCAAGACCAGGGTACCATCTTGAAATTGATGTAATTCCCATCAGTTAGAAATACTACGCTTGTATTATCCCATCAGTTAAATAGCGGACATACAGAGTGAGTACTAATAAATGAGAAACTAGACTTTAGATAATTAATAATAGCAGAGCAGCAGTTTAATTGGGATGTAGCGACCTAACCCTGTAGATTTAGAGTCATTTAATAATAAATTAGATTCCAACATAACTTGGAATAGTCATGTACTGTTTGAGGCTTTCGCGGTTACTCGAATTATTCCCCTTAGCATAGAATTTCGGCTTAGACCGCGTAGTATTTGTATATGAACACCCAGCATTTTCTGGCTTAATGTGCCTTGCACCTTGTGAAGTCGAGCAAAAACCCGCGCGATGGCCATGCTCTTTGGTGGCTCGTGTTGTTTGAGTATCTTGAGAACACAGTGCGACTTTCACTCTGATGATGCAAGCTGCAAGGTCTTGCGAAACGTTAGTGAATATGGATGCACAAACAGCAAAACGGCCAAATCTGTTATCAGCAATTCTTTTCAGTATTATACCGGAGAAAATAATAAGAGATGTAAGATAAAACACCATAATTTCAAGAACAAAAAAAGAGCTAAAAGAACTAGTAAGAAGATTAATAGAAACACCAGAGAAATATGGACTAAACAATAATTAACAAAACACAAAAGATATCATAATGACAAAGACATCAAGCAACAAATGATCATTTAAAAATAAAAATAAGTAAGAAAGCAAAGAATATAAATTCGAGAAAGTGGAGCATTTCAGGTTCTGAGGCACTAAAATAACAAAAGACAATAATCAAAACAAAGAGTTAGAAAAAACAATAACAGCTGGGAATGGGAAGTGAGGGTGCAGTGCAAAGTGTACTAAACTCAAAATATGTGTCAAGAAAAGTGAAAGTCCAGATATTTAGAACGATAATAAGACCATCTGTGATGTACGCGAGTGAAACGTGGATTTTAAATTAAAAATCCTGACAAGAAAGATCCTGAGGGGGATATATGGAAGAGAAAAATTGAGAATAACTAACATGGAGCTAAAAGAACTACATAAAGAATTGGGCATAACATCAGTAATAAAAGCGACGAGAATAAGATGGCTTGGACAAGTGATGCGAATGATAGATGAAAGTACAACAAAAAAGATACCGACAGAAGAACCGCGAGAAGAAAGGAGGAGAGGAAGACCAAAACGAGAATGGATGGAATGTGTGGAACAAGATCTAGACAGGCTGAAAGTATAAGACTAGAAGAACAAGATAAGAATAGAAGGAATGGAAAAATATCGTCAACCATGCTAAGGGCCCCAAAGGCAACACATTTCAGTTTTCCTTGATTTTTTTTGCGAAATCCATTATCAAAATAGCACCAGTCAAATTACAGTGTCTTCTCAGGAAATTAGTTCCATGCTATGGTAAAAAAATGAACCGACTGCTAACTGTTAATAAAATATTTTAAAAAATCCTATCTTTAATAATCCGTCCAAGATTATGAACTCAGTTTTGCACAACGCCATCAAATATTTTACAAACGTCACTTTGACAAAACAAAAGAGTATAGGGCGATCTAGGTTACATGTTTGACAGGTGGCATCTTTACGTCGTAACTTTCCGTCTGGTATTTTATAAAATGTAAAGTTGTGCGCCGTAGAATACGAGCTTGACAATCCACTCGTCCAAATTTAAAAATATGCAGTCGCACAATTCGCTGCCGGCGAAATAGTGGGCGTGGCGAAAGTGCACACTGAAGTTTTAACGCGTGGCAGTTGTTTCCGCGCGAACTGTCCGATTTCAAAAATTGGACCCGTTTAATTCCGCTGCAGCCAGAAGGGCATTTCGCTCGGATTTTTCAAGTTTTGCCTGCGTAGGGCGCAACTACCGCAGCGCGCGTGGGGCTCCTCGAGCTGAAAAATCCGACGAGCCGGGCGCCGCGCACTCGCTCTAGGGAATTACTTTCTATGCCTGTTAGTAACATTTTTTGTTAATAATACGTGATCTGCCAAAAAGTGCGGTCAGCTAAGAATAGTGACAAAGTGTAAGTTCGCGAAGATGGCAAAAACGTACGATTATCTGTTCAAGTTGCTATTGATTGGGGACTCCGGGGTGGGAAAGACGTGCGTTTTATTCAGGTTTTCAGAGGACGCGTTCAACACAACCTTTATTTCAACCATCGGTGAGTCACTGTTGCTCCGAAAAGTCGGGCTTTCGGGCCGCCGCTGCAAGGTTATTGTCTGGGCTAATTACATGTTTTGTTATATAAAATGGGCCGTTTATTTTCGGCTGATTAGAGCTCGAACCGCGAGGGAGATTCTGCGGGGCGCAGTTCACCTTTTAACCACACCTTGCAAAGTTCATGAACTCGCAGTTGTCGGTGTCGTTTTCAAAAAAACCTATGGAATAACAACGTATCTGCCCCAAAACTGACTGCTCGAGTTGAAGTGCCCCCATTGGGCCCTACTTCCACTTCAGGGAATCGAGAGTTCATGGCTAGTTCAGCCTGAAATTCATTCCCTTTGTTGTATAATAAACTATAAATTTAATCAAACTCGAGCAGGTCTCAGTACCAGGCACTGTCATCGTTGCCTACCTTCTCGTTTTGTGCACTAATTCATTATAATTTTTGTGTTATTGCTTATATTAAAATCTATAGGCACTTAAATACTGCAAAATGTTTCTGTTTATATTGCAAAAATATATGAAGTTGGAGCTCTAATTGGAATTAGTATGAGTAACCAACTTAATTAATTTTCTCAGAATTTAAACGCTCTTAATTTTGTTATGTCCTCGTTGACGTTGCATATGCAATTAATTTTTCAGCATTAGAACTGTTAATACTAGTAATTGTTTGCTTTTGCAGGAATTGATTTCAAAATCAGGACGATAGATTTAGATGGCAAAAAAATTAAATTACAAATATGGTAAGACAGAAACTTGCAAATGGAACCGAATGTAAAATTGCAATTGTGTCGAGATTACTGTGATTTTTTATTTAAAAAATTCAAAAATGTGACACCTATAGTTTGTCTGATTTTCAAATGATTCAGTGCAGGCTGTGAGAATGCTTTTTTTTTTAGCAGTGTACAAATTTAGTTACCAACCAAAGTTGAGGTTTTTCCAAAATTTGAAATTAAATTTTTTATCTATGACTGTGTAAAATTGCCTTTTAGTTGGCAGTTTTAAGTTTGTAAAACGACTGTTTACTAACATGTTTTCATTAGTTTACGTCGTCAGTAGTAACGTGTTTAAAAGATTTCATTAGGCACGTTGTCAGTAGCAACGTGTTTTAAAATTTTTAAAACACTCAAAATTACGACCGGTTGCTGGTAATCCTAATTTGCATTTAATTTTTCTATTTACTGTGTTTTCTAGATTCTATCGTAGATAAAATATTGTACAATACACATGCGTAAAGCATCTTTAGTCACTTGCGGCACTTAAAACGTTCACTCACTCCCGTTTTAACTCTACCCCACTCGTGCCTAAAGAGTAGCTTTACGCACTTGTATCGTAAATTACTATTGTCACTGCATAATTTGACACTGACACTGTTGCAGTCACATCATTTAACTTCAATACAAAATGCCAAAAAAAGTATTGAAGGAAATGAGACAATTTATCAATGCTTTCAAAGTTAAATGAAAAAATTGACAAACTCGTAAAAATATTAACCTTAAATTTTGGAGAAAAGTTTGGTTTGTAACTAAATTTTTACACTGTTAGAAAAAGCAATGTCACGGCCTGCTCTGAATCATTTGCGAAAATCAGACAAACTGTAGATATGACAAAATGGTTCGATTGTTACTGGTTTGTTATTCTTTCAACCGATGCTATCTTTAATAATAAATAGTGTAACCTAACTAATTTTTTATTAACAAATTCCAATTTATAAAAAATTATGACCACATTGCAATGTTACAGACAGTTGAGTATCTCTCCATAGTTGCATTTTCTTAAAACTCCAAACTTTTAGGGACACAGCGGGCCAAGAGCGGTTTCGCACAATCACGACGGCGTACTATAGGGGTGCAATGGGTATTATGTTAGTTTACGATATTACGAACGAGAAGAGCTTCGAGAACATCAAGAACTGGATAAGGAATATCGAAGAGAACGCCTCGTCAGACGTAGAAAAGATGCTGCTGGGGAACAAATGCGAGCTGGAGGAGAAGCGGCAGGTCTCGAAGGAACGAGGGGAGCAGCTTGCGGTGGAGTATGGCATCAAATTTATCGAAACCAGTGCGAAAGCCAGCATCCGCGTCGAGGAGGCTTTCTTCACTCTTGCTAGGGATATTAAAGCGAAAATGGAGAAGAAATTGGTAAGTGAGATGGGATTTATAGTTTTAAGGCTAGATTTAAAAAATGCCAAACATCACTTTCTTTTTTCAATCGAGCACCTGTGTTTATGACTCACTTAATTATTATTTTGTGTTATTAATCAATCGGTGTCAAACACTTATGAAAGTCAGCCAGAGCTAAACCTTCACCTTGTCACTATAGCTGCATGCCCATCAGGTGGCACAGTTTTGGACCGAATATGATTTGTATATGGCCTTGTAAAAGAGAAATTGGTATTAACTTTACTTTCAGTATGTACTGCTTACCAGGCATGACTTTTGCTTTTGTTCTGGCCATGTCTAATAAATAATTAACTTTTATCATTAAAAAAAATAATTTCTCACTCAAAGGGGACAAAGTAAAACAATTGCTAGTGCATAAAAGTGCTATTCAGATGTTTTCCTTGATTTATTGTCAAATTGATAGTGTTCGTCTGTTTTGTCACCATTGCGATATGTTGGAATATCCTGTGCAGTATCAAGGATGAGAGTGATTTTAACATCATTATATTTGTGAAAAATTATAAGCAATGTTGCATCTAATACAAATGTTAGAATTAATATTTTCTAGCAATTAGATTTAAAAATTGAGGTCATACTGAACTTTAGTTATGATTAGATTCGATGAGATGCTAATTAAAATGCAGTTAGAAAAAAAACTGATAGAATTCAAACAAAATGCCTCTGTTATTGCACTATAGTAAACAAGATAACTTAAAATATACTTCTATTGACCCCCAGTTAAAAAAATTGAAAGTGTATCTGACTTCATTGGTCCTTGGTTTCATGATAAGCGATTGTTTTTCCGTGATCACTATTCCTTTGTTAAATGACAGTTGCTGGTGCTATAGTAGTAGCGCTTAAGACTAATTATAATTTTATAAGAACCAATTATATATATTTTTTATTAATAATAGCTCTTTATTTAGCTTTTTTTACTTATTACATTAAAAGTGATCATATGCCAATATACAACACAAATATCACATGCCTAATAATTAATTTACATATAGAATAAAAGGTAAAATATTGCAGTATAATAGTAATTTATTATACAAGACGATAAAGTTAAATTTTATTCATGAGTGAATCATTTAACGTCGTGTATAATACAATATTTTTTTCTATAGCAAGAACTTTAACAATTTCAAAAGAAAATAAGGACAGTCAATCACATTTCAAAATGTCAGTAGCTAGATTGGGTTGCTACGATAATACGAAGCTGTCATATTTAATGTAAACAAAAGTTAGAAAATTAAATTACTTTATCTATCCTTGATGTTAAAGTTCTACTTTATCTACCCTTGCTGTTAAAGTAAAACTTGACCTTTTGTTTTGAGTTGATAAAAGCACACTTTAACCCTTTCGCGACGGTTGCCGTACATGTACTGTTTGCATCTGTAACTTAGCCGTACTGCTGCCGTACAGGTACGTTTTCGATTCTAGACTTCGAAAACTGTCGACGTATTGGTTAAACAAATTTTGGACTTTTGTGGAACCACTGCCGTACCCGTACGACAGAATTTCACAAGCCGAGTTACCTACCTCCGTACTGTTACGTCACCTATGCGTCTGCAATATAACGAATGCCGTACATGTACGTCGTCCGTAATAAAACGGTTGCCGTACTTTGTTTATGGTGCAATTTTCCCAAATAAATTGCAAATAAATGCTAATTTATTGTTTATTCAATACATTTTATTTAAGAACAAATGGTTTCTTTATTTTTTTTTAAGAACAAAACATATTACAAAGCAATCTTAGGCCCCTTTCAGACGAAACGACTTTTCGCCGTGCGCCGTGTACGGCACAGTGCCGTGCATTTTGAAGACTATTGATTCATATGGAGCCTTTCATACCAGACGGCCACGACTTATGCCGTACACGGCCGCCGTGAACACTACGGCGTTTATCAAGCTCGGACACGGCGCCGTGCCGTACACGGCGTCTTGATATACATTGTGGTATATGGAACCTTTCAGACGGAACGACCTTCCGCCGGTGAGATGGCGTCTCTCACATTGGTATTTCGTCTAATGAGTTGTTCTTGCACTTTATTCCAATGTTGCTTTTAACATTCTAATGTAATTGAGTCATTATCAGTCATCTACTACACAATACTGAAATGTGAGATACGATTAGAAGCCTACATACGGGATGTTTATAAATCGTAACATCGTTCATAATAGAGAGATTGAAAAACTTCGTTTTGTTTTAAATACCAGTACCTACGTAGCCTACAAATTGTAATCCAATTTAAACCATGACCTTTTATCTTTGCGTACTGATACACCACTTTGGTATTTTTAATGGAACACCCTGTACATTTTTAAATATTTTAAATCACTGCTGTGGTAGTATGCAGTAGTAGTTATTATTTGGTTTTAAAAAATGCCCAAATTAGTCCATGACACCCAAAATCACTAACAATCGAACAAGAAATGCAAAAGAAAGTTTACCTGGCTTTCCTCATGGACGAATTATCGCAGCACATGTACTAAAACAATTAAAAACTATGGTTTTTAAATGAAATAATTATGTTCGCATTATATTTAAAATAAAATAATTTTTTAAAGGCGAAATGAAATGGCAAATATGGATCATCGTTGGAAAGTTTTTTGTTGTAGTTTAATGAAACTCATATTGTTCCATTTAAAAAACAAAGTTATAAATGGTTTTAGTGCGTTTGATGCGATAATTCGGCCATGAGGAATATTTGGAGCCAAGTGGAGTTTCTTTTGCTTTCCTTGTTCGATGTTTAATAATTTGGTGTAATTCATGGCCTACTTGAACTAAATATTTTTTTATTTAAAAAAAAATAATGCGTTCTAAAATTTTTGTTTGAGCATCTGTCAAAGTATTTTTACGCTGATTTCAAATATCTACAAATATACGGGGTGTTCCATTAAAAAAAAACCAAAGTCGTGTAGCAAAAATAGGAAGCCATGACTTAAACTGATTTATGACAGTTTGTAGGCTGAATACAGGCATTTAAAACAAGAAAAAAGTGTTTTCAATATCTATTATTAATGAAGTTACAAGCTGTCTAGCGATATACAAACACGGCCCATAACACGCCGTCATGTTCACGGCGAAAAGTCGTGTGCTCTACGGCGCATCTTTGGAATGCAGGGCACTGTGCCGTATACGGCGCACGGCGAAAAGTCGTTTCGTCTGAAAGGGGCCTTATATTTTATAACTAGAACAAACTAAGGTAGAACTAATGATACAACTCCTAATTATTTCAAAAACAACTGCATCATGCGGTAGAAAGAGGAACTATTAACTTTAACTTAGTACTTCAATTTTGTGTGGTAATCGGTAAAACATGGTACCTACCACACAAAGTGGCACGTCACACTCCTTGCACATATACTTCACATCCTTTCTTTGGTGTTTTCTCAGTCTTGAATGGCTGCAAACATGGCATCTGCGCTGTGTCCTATTTCCTTGTGCAGCAGTTTGCGGTATCAAAGAAGGAAAATGTCTTTGTGTTAGTCTCAACGGACTGTCTACGGTTGCTGGTCCGCGGGACTTTTTCAGTTCAGATCCAAATTTCATAACAATTTGAGAGACAACTTCTAGTCGAAATTCTTCAAATGAAGGTTTTTTACCAGTTTTTACTTGGTACATTACGTAGGCGTTGTAGGGACTCAGGTCCAATAGATGGAAAAATAGTTTTTTGTACCATTTCAAAGTTTTGCGAGCACATTCTACAAAACTCACTTGCATATCTGCTTTATCTATTGCGCCCATTTTATCGTTGTATTCAATTACAACATTTGGTTTTGTTACCTTTTCCCCAGTTTTAAAATTAGTTTTACCTGTTTCCTCAGCATTTGCTGTGAAAACTGAAGTGAGCATGTGAACAACTCTCCTGTCACACCATTTGAGAGCGAGTAATTTATCTGTGTGGGCAGTAACCCATTTGCCTTTCTCAACGGGCCCAAAATCAGGCATTCCTTTTCGGTTCGAGCGTACTGTGCCGCAACCCCCAGTTTTTCGCTCCAAGAGATAATCAAATAATGTTGGGCTTGTGTACCAATTATCAACATGTAATATATGATTTTTGTCATAATATGGTTCCATAAGTGTGTTCACAACATCTCCACTTACCCCGAGATTTTCACTTCGCTTGATATTTGTTGTTGCACCGGTGTAGATAATATAATCCAAAATATAACCAGTTTCTGCATCGCATATTTCGAAAAGTTTAATGCCAAAGCGATGTCTCTTGGCTGGAATATATTGTTTAAATGATAATCTACCTTTGTAGAGAATCAGACTCTCATCAATCGCCAAATGTTGAAAGGGATAGAACGCCTCTTTAAATTTGGCGCGCAAGGAATCTACAACTACCCTTATTTTGCGTAGGGGGTCACTTTTATCTAAATTTTGATTGTCTGCAAAATGTAGAGCACGTAAAGTGTGCAAGAATGTGTCACGAGCACAAATTTTTGCGAAAAACGGTGTTTCAATTAGTGGATTTTTCGACCAGTAATCCGACAATTTAGGTTTTTGCACAATTCCCATCAAGGTACATAGCCCAAGAAAAACATACATCTCAGATATTTCCCTATCGTACCAATTAGAATAAGTAGAAAGCCGTTCCTTCAATAAATTTCCAAACACGTTTGTCTGTTTTGTGATAGCAGACATAACGTTTTCGTCAAAAAAGAACAGGAAAAAGTCCAGCTCGGGAGAATCACTGTGCAGTTGCAAGGTTTCGCTTACACCAGAGTCGGAATCAAAATCCAGAGTAATGGGTACAAAATTGTCGTCAAATTGCCATAATGGAGCTTGGCCACAATTGTTTTTTGGCCTCTGCAGCAAGATTTCGTCTTCCTTATCAGATGCCTGATCTTCTTGTTCCCTGGCGTCAATGTCCTCCTCTTCAGAGTCGCTTGAATCCTCAAATTCACTTGGTAAATACTCTTCATCGCTTTCTTCTAATAAACGTTTTAATTCTTCATCAGTCAGTCCCCGTTTAGTGGCCATAATGATTTAAATTGTAGGGCAGCTTTAGATGTACACAGTCTGGCTGCTGGCAAACTACTGACACTCTGAGCGTGCATGCCGACGAAACGGCAGCGGTTTGTCCCGAGCCCGTTACGACGGAGCGCGGTCATTGCTCCGGCGCCGTCTCGAAAAGGTTAACATGTGCTATAGAAAAAAATTAATATGTTAAGAAATTAGATACAGTAGACGCTGCTTAATGTGATCACTTTGGGACTTGGCAAAAGTGATAACAATATCGAATGATAACAAAATCCGAAATTAACCCATTAGCGCCTGAGTAACTTTTTTTTAATTATTGATGTTTTCTTTTATTATTGAGTTCATTAGTTGCTAAATAACAGAAAAATATATTTTTTTTTAAAATTAGGTCAACGGTCACTTAGTGGATGGTGAGCCCATATGGGCACGCTACGCCACTTACAGGAAATAATGATTTATTTAGAAAACATATTTTAACTCTGACATACTTCTAATTTTAACACGGAAAAACATATTTAGCTATTTTAGTTAGTATTAAACTCCTTGAAGCACTCAGTGCATAGTCCAACTTCACATTTATCGTACGTTGTTCTGCCTCTACTGTTGTAGTTGTCACCAGCACATCGTTTGCTTTTCCCATCTGAAACCGAAACTGCGTAGTGCTCCATGTTATCAAGTCTAATATCATCATTCACACGATTGCCTCCAATGTGTTTAGCGATTCTGCCATTACCTTTTGGGAGATTTTTGTATCTTGTCAAGTAATTCTGAAAAAAATAGATTGTACCATTACTTTTGTCATGGATAAATAGGATCGTATGTTGATGATGCAAATGAAGTTCGATTACAACGCTTCTTTTAAATTCAAGCTGATGTATTGCTCGGCCACTTTTTTTACAGAGTTGCCATTCGTTATGTATGGAAACATCAACCAAATATGTAAATATCGGCCAGTTCGGTAACTAAAATCACTTACTTTGATACACTTTGATCCATCTGGTCCTTTCCGCCCATATTTTTGTTGTACTGTAAAAATGCATTGGTCCTCGAAATAGGTATAGTTTTCCTATCTTTTCGTGAATACCGGTCAACGTTTTGCAGTGGTAAAACTCCAAATGATGTACTAACAATCGTAGCTGCGTTATTGTCCATCCATCAAATGAATTGTATTCATAATGTAATTTTTAGCCATTATCGGGCATTCACGCGGATTTCGGTTCTCTCTCACTGTGCCTGTTGTTCCATTAGCTTTTAGCGTGCAAAGGAGATTTGTACCAGTAAATAGATTATCGAAGAAAAGATTATAATGATGAGATCTCTTAGCATCAGCCAAGACCTCGATCATCTGAAGAAGAGGTGCGGCTGCTTTTCCAACTAACTGTTCATATGTAGCATTGGCGCGTGGATTTTTACTGTGATATATCTCAAAGTTGACCGTATATCCACCAGGTGTGTTCGGAGACACACTTTGTACCCAAACCGTATGGGCTTGCCATGGATAAATTGTTTACATCCGGGGGAGTCCATAATATCGGATCATCGATTCGTCATATAATAAATTTGGCTTTGGTACAAAATGCTCCAAAAACTTAGCTTTCAATGCATCTGTCAAAAATCTTAGCTTATACATTTTGTCTCCTTAGTCAACTGTATTATTCTCGGCAAAATGAATGAAATGACATATCTGCAAAAACCGATCTCTTCTCATAGCCTCATAAACCATCTCATTCCGCGTATCCTTTGCAGTTTCCCAGTAACTTCGTTTTAAGGGCAACTGATTGTAGCCACTCAGTATCAAAATTGCTATGAACACTTATTTCGTCTAGTGAAATTTTCGGATCAGGGCAATTTAAAAAAAAAGCGTAATCTCCGGGTTGTTGAATTATCTTTTCTAGTAAGTGATCAGTAAAGAATAACTAATAATTCAACAATTGTTAACTGGCTATAGTTGGTATAGTCGCCCCTTGGAAAGGAATATTTAATTCGTTCTAAATCACCCATTCCACAAAACGAATACGTCGAGGGCTTAGTGGCTATGGTAATTGATAGCGAATTAGTTTTAGGATGTTCTCCAGTAGAAATGTGATCTTTTGAAGTTGAAGGTGTATCAAAATTGCCAGCAGAGACTACTGGAATTTGGATGTCCGAGAAATCTTTTTTGGGTTCCTCTTCTATCGCTCCAACCCTCTCGTTATCTGTAAAACGAATTTCTGCTCCGGCGGAAAGCTGTCTGCTGCTGAGATTATCCACTAAACCACTTTCCTCATGACTATTGGGCTGTCCTATATTTATATATATATGTCCTATTTCTGCATCGGTATCAGAATCGTATGCAATGTCTAGGGCTTCTTTCAAAGTGATACCGCTAAGATTTTTTTTTTTTTATACAGAAAAGCATTCTGGTGTGCAAACTGCCTAGCAGTCCTATATGGGAACAGCGACTTTTAGGGTACCGTATCAAAAAATTTGTATTGTAATCGGAGTGTTGGAAATAACTTCCTTTAGGTTATGGCAAACAGTCATAATCACAAAAACCAACTTGTTCAAAAACAAATGTTCGAAATTATACTTACACTCAGCGATAGTCCATTATTCACGTTGTTGGTCAATATCAAAAACTTCAAATAACTCCCTCAACACAACAAATCAATAAAACTACACAAATAACACAGCGTTACGTTCACAGAAGTGTTTAGTAAACATAACCTCAAAATAGATTACGCTAAACTCCGCCTAATTTACCCCTACGAGGTTAAACTGTCAACGCTACCAGGTGGATCCATTTGGAACCGCTAGGCGCTAATGGGTTAACCATGGGTTAACAAAAATGAACGATTTCTTTTGCACATTACTTTATCATAAAAAACAGCTGCATTTTCGATTTCTAACCTTTTTTTTTTATCTTACACAAAAGGCATAGATCTTTGCGTTTGGACATTGTTATTCCCTAACACGCGCGAGGGAACAGACGGCCACTGCCTGGTGCAAATTGTAAATTGCAATTAACCTTAATCGCTTTTTCGACAAAACGACAGGACGCTGAACTGAGAAACCGATACATATCAATTACTTTTTGCTGATTTCACCGAGTATGACGTAGGGTTTGTTACTGTTAGTAAAGAAAACAAGTGCGAATAGATATCTGACCAGGAAACACCCACACAGATATGCAGTGGGTTAAGAATTTTAAAACTACATACACACATACCTACCAAAAATTTCTGAGTACGCCGATAAAACGATAACATTAACCGAATTCTTGATCACAATATCCGATGCATTTTACATGCATTGGTGTACAGCCGGTCTGTATATTGTGATTTCGATAACAATAGCCGAATGATAACGTTAACCGTGACTACAATATGCGCGGCGTCTACTGTATAAATATATAATACACTCCCCTCCAAAAAAAGTGGATCATTTTTTTTAAATTTTATTTTTATGCAACAGATCATTTTTAAATGTCTGAATATGCATTTTATACTTATGTAAGTATTGCTTAATGATGTAATAATAATAAAAGTTTGCATTTTCTTTATTAAAAAAATCCGGAAAAAATCAAAAAACAATTCAACTTTGATTAGTACTGTGTACTTCTACCTCTAGCTCTTATTACAGCTTCCATTCGTGGCATGCTGCTTATGAGGTCTTGAATAAACTTACACTAAAACAGCAAACAATTAATAAATTGCTTTAAGCAAAACAAATACCAATTTTAAGTGTTACTAAGAATGACATAAGGTTACTATGTTATAAAGTAATACTTAAATCAATTTAAAATGCCTATTCAGACATTTAAAAACTATGTGTTGTATAAAAATATACTTAAAAACAATGATCCGGTTTTTTTGGAGGGGAGCGTATTAATGCAGGTATGTAGATTTAATGTAGCTTTGATCTCCATATTTTATATCTAATTTTGAAATTGTTTACACTATTTGCTTCTTTATATCGATTGGACCTGCAAGGTTTTTAACATTACTTACATAAGAAGCCAAATAGTACAGTTGGTAGAGCATTAGACTTACCTAGCAACATTCAGGAAAAAACTTTATAATTACCTATTAATGTACAATTTCTATACAATAGATGAATATTTGGACCATTAGCTACTCTTCAATTGTTACAGTATACAATTTATGTATTGATGTGTGACTTTGTATTGTCATTTGGTTAGTCTTACACCAGTTTGTATTGGTTTTGGACAATAAATTATTATTAATTATTATTAACATTAAGCAAGTCCGCGGTTCAAATCCCATAGTGGACGGAATTTTTCTGCGAGCTTGGCGATTGGAAACGGGCTCTGTGAGACCATTCACAGTTGGGAACCAAATTAATTGTGCTCTACTCAGATCCACAGACCTAAGAGATCGAGTAGCAAGGTTAACAGATCACCTAGACACACACCTAACACAATGGTTGCTACGCAAGCACAAAAGCCGCGTTCGAACTTTGTGACCCGAATCCGGGGCAAGTAATTAACATTTTATATAATTTTTTCCAATTATAAATCTTGAAAGTCTTCACATAAAAAAATGAATTTTAATATTAAGTGAAATTTTGAAAAATTATTTGAAAAACTAAAAATTGATTTTTAGTTAAAGTTAAAAAAAATTGGGTGCTTTCTGACCTTGAGATTGTTCAGTTAGCTAAAAGTAATACACTCGAAAAAGATCTCATTAAAATCTTACTTAATTTTCCAAAAATAGCACTTTTTGAATTTTGCAGTTTCGAAAAACTCCATTTTCTAAATAAGTAAAAATCACATGGTATATATGTTAGGAGCTAAATAGGTTTTTAAATAAGAACAAATTATTGGCGTAAAAAGTTTTTGAAAAATCAATAAGGAGCTAAATAGGTTTTTAATAAGAACAAATTATTGGCGTAAAAAGTTTTGAAAAATCAATAATTTTTCCATATGCTGACTTTTTGGTGGTCACTATATACATATTCTTTGATTAAAAGGTTTATAATTGTGGGTTTATCTTCAATTGCCGATTCTTTACACAGTAGTTTTTGTAGTAAACTGATCGATTCTCCATTAAGACATTTTGGACAGTAAAATTTCATAGCTCAGTTCTGCTGACTTTCAGTTTACATTCACGCAATTGAGCTTCGAACTGAATAACTTCTGTTGAGAGTAAACACAAACCAAACATTTTGACATTGTTGCCACTGCTTTAAATTTTGTATTGTTACAATTACTTCTCAAACTTCAAAGCTTTATGGGCATCTGGATATGTAGCTACTTGCTTAGCCATATATAAAAATCACAAATATGAGTATGTTTAATTTAAAAATACCACCAACGAATGGTAATAATTAGTAAACACGAAAATATAACAGTTACTAAATAGTTTAGTTATTTATGGTGTAAGTGTGTTATATTACAAATAATCCACGAGAGAAAAGTTGAGCCCTCAAAGCCGCTAGGCCAAGAGGGGTCTTTTATCAAATGAACTATTTGTAATATAACACGTGTGCCATACAAAATTTTATCCAATAACTCAATAAATACTTAAAATACATAAATTTCGTATTGACAATCGGGAAAAGTCATAGTGACAAATAAATTTATAATTACAGTTGCCTATGTTGTACGTTTGGTAGTATTGTCAGTCTATGTCAAATTTGATGATAATAGGTTAGGTTTTGTTTATTATTTGACATGGCATGACAGTGCTACCAATACATAAATAAATAATTAAAATAAAATTAGGGGTTTATGGCCTACATAATACAACTGATATCAGTGTAATTATACCTCTATAATAAGTGAGTTGTGGATAATAGATTTTGACGATACAAGTTTGATTATGAGCATCTTACTGCCTCGTTCTGGCAATCAAATGAGTTTCTTTAAATGCCATAAGCAAACGTGTATTGTTCAATATTTTATTTTCATCAATAAATTCTGGTTTAATTTATTCTTTGTTTTGCAAAATTATCTGTAACCGCTCTGAGTGTGGTAATAATGCTCTTAACGATACTCAAATTGAGTTGGTAAGTAGTCTATAACAACACCGATGAAGATAAAGTATTTTTAAATGTGCAATTACATGATTTCAGACGCTTTTATGGCCATTATCATTATATAACGAATGACTTCTGGGATGGGACTGCAGAGATAGAAGAAGTCAACGTTCCGCCAGAACAATGACAAAGTTCAATCCCGGAAGTCATTTGTTGTGCAATTACACAATCACCCTATTGTCAATAACTTATTGCTAATGACTACTTTTTCTTTCTTGCTTTCTTTGGGATGGCAGAAGGTAAATAAACGTGTTTGAATTTTTTGCATGCTTAGAAACTGTATTGCTTAAAAGAAAAGGAGGCATCCTGTAGCGAACAGCCAATATCATATGAGTTTTAACCACGGTGTAAGATGTAGATGAGGGTGAAGCAGCTCCATTTTGGAAATCATCTTTCAATATCTTACACCGTGATTTTACTAACAAATTAAGGATAATTTTTGTTAAGTGTTGGCAATATGAATTTGTAACTAGCGATTTTTTACATGTCACTAGCATAATAATAGCTTATTCATTTGAAAGTGGCTGTGCTTAACTACTAACTTGTTTTGGTAGTGACAGCTGATGTTGTTTTTCACATTTTCCGCCACTTTGAGAATTAGTACTAATAGGTCCACTTTCAGGAGGCGAGCAACCCCCCGAAGGGCGGCCACCAGCTGAAGGCAGCAGAGCCACAGAGGAAACCCACAAATTGGTTATCGCGCTGCACTTTGCTCTGACCAATTAGTGTACATTAAGCAACGACCTCCCGGCATCACAAGCTCGGACACGTTATCTTTCATACTGTGACCAAAATGCGGGAACAGACTGTACCGTGCTCTAAGTATTACGCATCAGGTTGTAACCGAGTGATCAATTAAATTGTACAAGTCCAGTTTTTGTGATGTGTGGGTTCATGTTCACGCCCTTTACGTTTGGTGGTGGTTGCGAGTCTTATTTTTATACTTAAGGTTCAGGCCGCGCTCCGAAGGCACGCCGGGCTAAAATTTTGATTTCCAGCTATGAGCAAACGTGAAGGGTGTCGCTAAAGAATTTTAAATGTAAAGTGTGCGCCTAATTTTGTTTCTGTACGGAGCGGGAGAAACAAAAGGGTTAGTATAAGTAAGGTTCGGAATTCTTTTATGGATATGCAGAGGGACTTGCGCACGTGCAGGACAGATTCGCTGTGAAATTGTCTCCTTTGTGCCCAATTTGGCAGTTTGTGATTTATTTTGGCGAATTTGCTCAGGTCCCCTTTGTGTACAGTAACGATTGTATTATTTTCTATGTGCAGAAGGCTTGTATGTATGTGATGGAGGATAATTAAAATTTTTTACCGTTAATAATTAGATAATTTTATATATTTATAATACACTTGACACAATGCAGTTGTGTGCACACGTATTATTTAAAGACATTAATTTTATTTTATTAAATTATTGCGTTAAATTGGATGATAATAAATTCTTTTTATTTTCCTAAGTTTTTAAATTGGGCTGGTTTTTTCGAGTCTTTATTTCTTAATATAACGATACAGGGCACTAAACTTATGTATGTAAGATACTACTTATAGGTGGTGCGGCCTATAATGATGAATGTTTCTCAAATACTTTTTCAACAATATTAGTATGGTTACTATATCAGCATTTGCGACAAAGCGTTGGAGGTTGAAAGAGAAGTAAATTTATTTGAGATGCATTCACAGCACCAGGCACGCTACGCTTGTAGACAAGTGGGTAAATTGATAAGCTTATCTTACTTATTTGCTGCCTAAAGGTAATAGATCGAGAATGACTTTTGTACGTTTATAACTCACAGTAATCGTAATCACCACATAGTCTTGTAACTTTTTTACATGTCTGTTACAATACGTGCCACGATTATTTGTACATATAGTTGGAGGAAAATAAAAGCCGGAAGTTTTCAAACCCTTTATTCACTACGCGCCAAATTGAACCACTTCATTGTGCTCACTCCTTATTTCATGGCTACTTGACATCAAATATTGATATTAGATATGCTTTGAAGTTAAAAAGGTATTGTGTACAAGAAGAAAATAGCCATTATTGCTTAATATGGGTATTATTTAAAGGCAATGCAAGGAAATGACCAAAACCCTGGCTCTTTATATCGATCAAGTTATACTTCAAAGCATGTCTAACCTCAATAAAAGGTATCAAATCGCTATGATAAAATGAATGAGCTCTATGTTGAATTAAAATGGTACTTTTTCGTATGGCCACACTGGTCCCGTCAGTTACATCAGAACAAAACGTAATAAAGCTGCAATAGATCTTTGTTGTGATTGCCATAAAAATAGGAACATCAAAAAATCTGTATGTAGTCTTTCGACTTAACAATAGTTTTTGAAACAACACGATAGTAGGTGCTTTCGTTTGTGAATTGTAATACTAATTGAGAAACCAAATTTAAAAGAGTAGACTTGAAATCGTAACGTACCAATATTTGATATTAACGTTGACAGTGGTTAATATTGCCAGTTCTGATGATTTTTCTGTAAACTTGTGTGCCAAATACAATAGTAATCCAATAGGCCACATTAGTAATGGGTATTTAGTATTGTTTTGCCTTTATGTTATGTAGGGAAAGTCATCCATTATGACTTACTTTGGCATAGTGATTTTAGATATAACAACAGATACGAGGTGGAATCATATTTATTTATATATTTTATTGTACGGCAGCAGCAAAGCTGATAATACGTACATCTACAATCATATTTCATGTCACAGTTATTTCAGTTTTTCTTCACACATATTTCATATCACAGTCACAATCATATCACTCGGTTGTTCAGATCAATTATTCGATTTCCGGACTGGCTCGATCCAATTTTCTCTTGAATGCCATGACATTTGTTGCGGACACATGGCTTTGTGGCAAGGCGTTCCAGGCATTCACGACTCTATTTACAATAAAATGCGAGCAATGGTTGGTTCCCACTCTCTCCTTCTGAAGCCTACGTTGATGCTCTCGCAGTGCAACATCCGGTAGACTGATAAAGAAGTTCTCAAAGTCCCGTACGTCGTATTCTCCGTTGAGGATTTTAAAGGTCTCAATCAGGTCTCCTCTCTTCCTTCTGCACGCCAGTGATGTGAGGTCCAATTGCTCACATCTATCTTCATACTCCATATTTCAACCCGAGTGGCAGTTTGGTTATTCTTCTCTGCAGTTTTTCCAAATACTCGATGTCCTTTTTATAGTAGGGTGACCGTGCGACATTGGCATACTCCACGATTGGCCTCACATGGGTCGTATAGACCTGTTTGACTAGCGGAACATCTAGGTCAAGAAATGTTTTCCGGATCAGGTAGGCGGAGGTGTTCGCCTTTTTGGTGATGGCAGCGACTTGCTTTTCCCATTTGAGATCATGTGATATGATCACCCCGAGGTCCACCTGTGACCTGTTCGTTCAACCAACTCCTGTTGAATGTAATAGGGGAATTTAGGGTTTCTCTTTCCAAGATGGAGGACTCTACATTTGGAGGTATTAAGGGGGAGCAGCCATTCCGAGACAATGCCTCTACTCGCGTCAAGTCCTCTTGTAGGTTGTTGTAGGAGGTCATTGGATTCGCGAAGATTTTCGTATCGTCTGCGAAGCATGTGTCCACACATCGACGTTATTTTTGTAAGAACATCTAAAGGATCTGGGAAAATATAAGCTTCCAACACACCATTTGCTGCGTTTAGAACTCCAGGTACTTAAGGTAAGTGAAGGTTTAAGATAAAACAAGTTCATTGCTCGTGGTTTAAACAGGCCACTAGCTAATTCCAACCAAGACTAAAATACAATCCTTTGAAAAGAAGAGATTGAAACAAGATTTATATAACTTTAATAAACAACGTTCTGTAAGTTGGTTCCTTACCATACTACCTTAAACTGTTTTAAATATGAGTTCAATAATTTTAAAAGTAATATTTCTCTGACGACGAAAATTATACCTCTTCTGCATGTTTTCAGTCAACGAAATGCATAATTACGGTACAGTGACTATAAGGACATTGTGGCCATGTTGACTTCAACCTTCGAAATATACTTGCATGCGAAACCACTGTGATGTGATTAAACAAATTATTGTAAAGGGTCTAGGACAACACCCACTGGTCACAACCCCAACTCAGAATTTTGTCGTAACGCCCAGCTACAGTTTTTTTGGTCACAACAATTTTAGTCGCAACGCCCAACATCGATTATGGTCACAACGCCCAACTTCGATTTTGTTCATAAATCCCAACTATTTTGTAGGTGTTGGAATCAAAATTGTATGTCACACGAGATTAAAGAAGTATGCATTTTTTCCAACAACTACAATTATTAAAGTGTTTTCTAATTAAAATTTTAACTTGCATATTTACAAAAAACTTGACACCTGACAGTTTTACAGAACGATGTTATTTACCAAAGTAGGTTGTGTTGTGTTATTTCTTATTTTTTTTATTTACAAAATTCACAATTTATTCCCTAGTAATTGATAGTACATTACGCAACTAGTATAGAAAAGTGATGTGTTACTAAACCAGCCATACTTTTTCAGTAAAACATACATTTTTTGATGTATTCCGTATACCATTCTATCGCATTTCATATAGAAATGTGTAATATTAAATTTTTACATAAAAGTGACGCTACACGTCAAAACAACCAAGCTGAGCGGAACTTGTTTCTATGAACTAAAGCACAATAAGCAGCTCCAATTGACATTATGCATTTGACAGTACTGAAATGTATTGTTGGTGACATTGTCAGTCTATGCCAAATTTGAGGTTAGCAGGTTAGGTTTTACATCAATTTTGTGACAAAACCTAACTTCATTTTCCTCCTTCACAGTGGGGATCGTACTCTGAAACCGACATGTCCAAAGCTTCTCATTCCCACAGTCCTCTCCGAGTTTCTTTGTACGGATACGCCTACGTTGTACACGTTATTCTTGTACACTTGCTTCACTATCAACAAAAGACTCAAGAAGAGTTCGACAAAAGGTCCAATCGCTATCTATAAGGAAGCGAGGAAATCCGTCACTCAAAAGGGTTTCACCTAATATAATCTTTTTTTTTTTTTTTTTTTTTTTTTTTTTTTGGTGAGGAGGGGAAATCCATTTTGGACACCTGGCACATTTCTGTAGTCCAGGTAGTGCAGGACTGTCACCGGCTAAAACCCCTCCTCAGTTCTGATCTATCCAACCACCCCGGAACCAGTTTCCCATTACTTCGAGGTGGAGGGTGCTTTGAAGTTGATTTTTTAATTTTCCTAATTTCCTACTGTAGCATTTCTTTTTCTTTTCTTTCGTCCTGTTCTCTCTGTCTCATTACTGTCTCCACACAGGTCTTGGTGCGTGTCCAACTTTCTTCACTCTTCAGCATTATCCTTACTATGTTTTCTACAGAGAAGTCTTCGCCTTCTTCTATACTCCATCGAATCCGATGTCTCTCCCATCTCATGCACCTAAAGATTGCGTGCTCCACGTCATCTGGGCTTTCCCCACATTATCTGCATACGTCCATTTCGGCCTTCCCGATAGCGTGCAAGTAGGCGTTGAAGCATCCATGTCCTGTTAGTACTTGTGTCAGGAAGTAGCTAGTTTTCCCGTGCTTCCTCGCCACCCAGTCTATAACGTTGGGTATAATTCTACGCGTCCATTTACCTTTCCCAGGTCCGCTCCATTCTTCTTGCCATTCCGTCATTGATAACTCTCTTTCGTTCTTTGCCCTTTCCTTCCTCAATTCCCTCTCCGTATGGTGTAGATTTTTTCGCTCTCGTACCAGTGCGTGTATGGGGATTATTCCAGCTATTACTGTTGCCGCTTCCCTCGAAACTGTTCTATACGCGCAGCTTATTCTCAGGGCCATCTTCCTTTGCGTACGTTGGATCATCCCCAGGTACTTGCTCACTGTAATACTCTTGTGCCACACTTCTGCCCCGTACAGTAGTGTTGAGTGTATTACCGACCCTACTATCCGCCTCTTTGCCTCGGATGCCCCTCCTACTCTTGGCATTATTGTAGCGAGAGCTGTGACGGTTTTACTGGCTTTTTCCGTTACCATCTGTATGTGTCGTCCAAAGCTCATCCTTTTGTCAAAGACTATTCCCAAATATTTAACTGTATCTTGGGGGATAATTACTCGATCACCCAGTTCGAATTGGATGTCGCCATACTTTTTCCTACCCGACAGTATAACCGCCTCAGTCTTTTCAGGGGCCAGGCTTAAGCCCATATCTTCCATCCACTGTTTAATTAAAGTTAATGACGTATTGCCTGCACTCGTAATATCCTCTTCGGTTTTTCCTTTCACTACTACCGCCAGGTCATCTGCGTAGGCTATGATTGTGGCTTCTTCCGGATAGTGTAGCTGGAGCACCCCGTCGTACATGACATTCCACAGTAGCGGTCCCAGGACTGATCCCTGCGGAACCCCTGCAGTCACCTTTCGCCTCTCCCCTTCTCCTGTTTCTATATATCTATTATGTAGGTATGATTTTGTAATTTCTATAATAGCCCTCGATATTCCTTTTCTCTCCATTGACTGTATTATTTGTCTCCAGCTAGCTGTATTGAAGGCATTCCTCACATCTACCGTGATTAACGCGCATAACTTTCTCGTCTTCCGCGTCTTTCTCATCTCTCCTTCCGCGATCTCTTTTACACGCTCAGCCGCCATTATGGTTGATTTTCCTTTACGGAAACCATACTGCCTATCTGAGAGCCCTCCCCTTTCTTCAAGCTCTGCATACAGCCTTGCGGCTATCACCGCTTCTGTTAATTTTCCCATTGTATTTAAGAGGCAGATCGGTCTGTATGCAGTGGGATCATCCTCTTCCTTTCCCTGTTTTTTTATCAGCACCACTCTTGCGACCTTCCACTCACTCGGGAATTCTCCTTCTATTAATATACGATTTATTACGTCCGCCATATATTGCGGCTCCGTCTCCACCACCAACTTGACCACTTCTGCTGGGATCTGATCTACCCCAGGGGCTTTCCGATTTTTCATACGTCTAGCTGCCTCCTTTATCTCGTTTTCCGTCACAGGTCTTATTTGTTCTCTCTGTGGTAACATCCTTCTCCAGGTTATTTCCGCATGCTTTGGGAACAGGCTTTCGATCGCTTTTTTAATAATCTCTTTCCCTACTGGAGGGCTCGGAATCTTTAGTCGCTTAGTCGCAATTCTGTATCCCATGCCCCATGGGTCGTTTTCCACATCTTCACAGAGCTCCCTCCATTTCTGCTCCTTGGATCTTTTGATCAGCAGTCTTAGGTTTTTTCTGGCACCTTTATATTCTGCTTCTAGCACTCTTTGTACCTGTTGGTCTCCTGCTACCTTCTTCCTCTCTCTTGTAAGCTTTCTTTTCGCCTTGATGCATTTAACCCTTCCTTCTTTAATTTCCTCTGTCCACCAGTATACCTGTTTCCTTTTTCCATCGGTATTTTTCCTTTTTGGGATGGTCTCGTCGCACACCTCTGTTATTATTCTTGTGCATGTCCCTGACGTTCTTACTAGGTCTTCTCCGACCTTTTCCGTAAGACTTTCCTTGAATTTGGCTATCTCGATGTTTTGGATTTTCCATCCTTCGAAGGCTGTTATGTCTGCATTTAAGATTTCTGTTTCTGCGCCCCATATTTCAAAAGTGATGTTATTATGGTCACTGAGGTTTTCTTCGTCCTCCACCTTCCACCTTTTAATTTTATCCGCTATCCCTACTGTGGCACACGTTATGTCTATGAAGGATGTTTGGCCTCTTGTGTTACTGTATGTTGGTATATTCCCCTCATTTAGTATCAACATATTGTTTGCCGCCACCCATTCCGTTAATATCGTCCCTCTTCTGTCTTCTATATGTCCTCCCCATTCTGGCGATTTGGCATTCATATCCCCGGTTATTATAATTTCACCACTGTGTCTCTTCACATCATCTTCAAGTCCCTTTAGAAAGGCTTCAAAATCCTCCACCTTACAGTTTGGGGTGCAGTAGCAGCTGTATATGGTTGCGACAGCTGTTTTCACCCATGTGAATCCCATCCCATTTCCCTTTCCTTCTACCACAAGTTTTTTGTTTCTGATCTTTATTGCCGTGTTTGCTTCTATATCGAATGTCCATCCGACCCCTTTTATAACCCTATTTATGTTTGGTTCGGTCGTTAGAACTATATCTATTCCCCTTCTTGCAGCTGTTGCTTCTAGTAGGTCTTGAGCTGCAGTACATCGATTTAGGTTTATTTGAATAACCTTATACATGGGCTGGCGGTGGCTGCCGTCCATAGTTCCTTGCCTTCACTTCCTTTTCCATTTCAGCTCTAAAGTCACTACATCTTGCCGTGCCCGCCCTGTGTCCTGTTTTGTCGCAAAGGGGGCAGTATTGCTCCCCTTTACAATCTTTCGCCAAATGTCCTTCTTTCCCACAGTTTTTGCATAGCGCGTCCCTATTCGGGCCTCTGCAGCTCCTCGCCACGTGTCCCGATCCCCAGCAGTTGAAACACCTTTTCACGTCTATCCACTCCTGCACTCTGCATATCACCATGCCTATTCTGATATCTCCTTTATTAACAAGCCAGTCTGCTGCTCGTCTCGTGGCTCTCACCGTAGCATTTTGGTTTTCCCCATATGCCGGCCTCATTGTAACTCCTTTTATCTCTGACTTTTGGCCTCCTTCAGTGAGTTCTTTTTCCAATGCCTCTTTGACTTCTCCCTCTTTTGTGATGCCGTCGATACCTCTTACATGTAAAGTTACCTCTTTTTCATCACCCCTGTGGTTTATTTTCAGTTAATTTCAGCCCCCTTCATTTTATTGTTTATGACATTTTTAATTGTCTCCGCTTCCCCTTTGCCTTTATCTACTAGAATTAGCAGCCTACCGTCCCTCGTTTTCCGGACGTTTTTTATTCCGCTTCCTCCCCCTTCCATCATTGCTTCTTTAACTCCTGTAAGCAGTTGAGCATATGTTAGGCCTTCTTGTTTGATTACCAATGCTTCTGTTTGCTTGTTTTCTGGGGTTGTGCGATTTTCGCGTTTACGTCTTTGTTTACTTTGTTTCTCCCATACATGTTTCGAGACTGTTTCTTCATACCGTTTTGTACTTAGGAGTATCATGATTTGGACTTTTTGATCCGGAAAATTAACTCCAACAGTTTCCTTAGACAGCCAATGTCTATGTTTGTCGTTGTTGTCATGTTCATTTTATCAATCGTCTCCTTTTCTATAGCTTGACGAAGGTCTAGCAATGGTTTCTTCAGTTTATCTATTATGTCATTCTCCTCTCCAGTTTCCTCTCTTGTCTCAGTTCGCATAATATACGTGTATGTTGTCTTTTCCTCTTCCTCTCGTAAAATGTCTGGATCGCTGCATCTCGTACTGGTCTTATCGGATACACATAGTACCTTACCGGCCTCTGGCTTTCCCATATCTATCATTCGTTTAACTATCTCTTTTTGGCTAGATAGCCTTCTAATTAAGGGATTTTCTAGATCCTCGTCTTTGTCTACAATATAGACGTTATTATTTCCTTCCCCGAGAGATGTTGGGTTTCCTTTGCCCAGTTTCGTGACTTTGTATAGGTTTTCTTCCCATTCTTTGCTTATTATATCAGCAATATCCTCGTCTTCTACATTCTCTGGCAACTCGATCAAGGTGTCATATGTATCTTTTGTTTGAGTACCGACACTTCGGGTCTCTAAAGTAGTTTGGCAGCTCATTTCTATTTTTTCTACTGCTTGCAGCTCCTCTTTAGCCTTGCGGAGATTCTTCTCTGTTGGTACTCTTTTGCCCTTTTCTTGGTTATCTTCTTTTTCCGCCTTTATTATCATTACCCTCAGTTCAGCCGCCATTTTCTTTACTTCAGTGTGCACGTTTCGGTTACCTTTGCAAAACTTGATTAGGTCTTCGATCCTTCTCCCTAGTTTAATTAAGGTCTTACTGGGTTCAGATATGTCAGACTGTATTGACGTAGCAGAGCCTCTTTCCACTCCAGTGCTATGTTTTCCATCTTCTTCTAAGTCTGCTGATTCATATTTTTCCCTGCTTTTCTCATCTGATGCAATTTTCTTCGTTCCCCTTTTAGCGCCACCAGTATTTTCGTGAGGGGGGGTGTCTTCTCTTCTTCTCTTGTTAGCCCCCTGCTCTGTGATCAAATCATCTTCCTCTTCCAGGTTTTCTGTGGTTCCTTCTCTCATCTCTATTCTTTCTTGTACCACCTGGTTTTCATGTTCGTCTTCTTCTATCTCTGTCGAACTGCAACTGCTACTTACTGAGGTTTCGCCCCCCTTAGATGTTAGTGAGGGCGACTTGCTTATGCTCTGCCTCCTGCTATGCTGCTCTAGCAGTTCCTTCTCAAACCTTTCTCTTTCCCTTTTTTCATCCTCTTTTTCATCTGCCATAATTATATAATTTGTACTCTGAGGGTAGCCAACCCCTAGGCTTTATAATAGACGTTAGAGCTTACAGCACGCTATTGTAATTCATGTATCAAGGTAGCACGTTCGTGCAGAACGGCCTATGGTGCTCCTCCCAGCGGGGTCCGCGCCGGTGTGAGGCCGAACATCCATAGCATTCCCTCCTTCATCCTGAAGGGTGCCCTGTCCTTGCAACGTCCAAGCTTCGGGGTGGCTGGTCCCTACGACCCCGTACCCCATCCGAAGATGGCACGGCCACGGGTACGCTTCAAGGTGATGCTCCGACGAAGGATCCTCCCAGACTCCGAAGTTCCTGCGTCACGCCCGGTAGAGTGTCCGTGATTATCGCCAAGTCGTCAACAGTGTTCCGTCCCGGTTTCTACCGCTTGCCCCCTTGGTCGGCGTTGGCGTCGCGGTTAGCATCCGGTCGTGGCCTTGGCCCGTTTCCGGTGTACTCCCGCGACGACTAGGCCTCGGCGTTGCCGGTCCGAGTATCCACCGGTCCTCGCCCGGGAGGGTTGGTGTCCGGATAGACCTCGCGCCGGATTGTTGTTTGTTGGCGGCGGTTTTTTATTGAGGTATAGCTCCTCTAGATATGTCGTGTTCTGTACCCCGAAGGGCCCGGGGCATACCTCGAGGAGGTTGTGGCTCTTCACCACGCACGACACTCTTGGGTAAAGAGAGGCTTTTGGAGACGCATCATCTACCCCTGTGTGTAAACACACCATGCACCCACCTAATATAATCTAATGATAGGGAAAAGTACCATCAAATCGGTAATTGGGAAATCGCTCAAGGTGCTTAACTAGCACTCAAAAGCAAAAAAATATGCGGCTTAAAAAGCGCGCAATAAATAAGAATAATCATAATAGAAATTGGTTATCAAGTCGAAAAGGTTGAGAATAATGTTGATAGTATAATACTCTCCGTAGGGTGAATAGGCGAGATAAGCTAAACATGCACATACATCATCATACATAAAATCACATACATACAATCAGGCACACCAGAATTCACTCCTCCACTTGTCCTTCTCCAAAGTAAGGTTTTATAGTATTTAACATTACAAGCCAGGTAAAACAGTTTTTACTGGCGATAGGATTGGGATGACTGGCGAGCCTGTCATATCCTTGAGCCAGTAAAAGTGGTTACCTGGTGTGTTTTGTTGAATATTTTATTTGTTTCTCACTTGTAAATAACTAGAAATTTACCATTTATTCAAAATGTCAAACTGACAAGCAACTAAATTCATCAATATGACACATACTAAGGAAGACAACTCTGGCTTTGCACGCTACTATCATTTATCTATAGCACGCTTGTAAAATATAACTGGCTAGCCAGTAAATTTTTTACTGGCTAGCCAGTTAAGAAACATTTTCAAGGTGAATACAGTGACTTGATAAATTGATGTTTACAAGTGAGGAACAAATAAAATCTTTAATATGCCAAACTCCAACGTTTTTATGGTCGGGGACGGTCACTAACTGATAGGTAAGTGGGCCGGTAACTTTTTGTACTCTGCATTTGACATATTTAGGAGCCAATTTCTGATTGAAGGATTTAGATGCATCAGATAAGACGTAGTTCCTTTTCCAAACCAAATCATTGACATTAAATTTTAATGGACGCTTACGCAAGTTATAGTGCTTGGAATTGCATTGGTAGGAATTATTGAGGCGTTTAACAACGTCTTGATCAAGTTCAGAAAGTTGGTTAACGTCTGAAGCCAGGTCTTCACGAGTTTCTAAAGATAATTCTTCTTCTTGGAAGTTCTTAAGACGACCGTAATAAGTCCCAGAAACTGGTACAGTCCTCCCAAAATTTAAGAAAGAAGGGGTGTAACCCGTCACCTCATGAACGGCGTTACGCAAAGCGTGTGCAACTTGATAAATATGTTCGTTCCACGAACAATGATTTTCCGAAACATAAGAACGAAGAGCAGTACCGATAACTCGGTTAACTCTCTCGACAAAATTGACTTGGGGATGGTAAGAAGCATTATACCAAACTTGTTGAACTTGGTATTGTTTCATCAAGGCTTTAAATTGGGAACTTATAAATTGTGGTCCGTTATCAACCATACATATTTGAGGAACACCAAAAATGAGGAAGACTTCGTTCTCCAAAAACTTGGCTACTGCTTTAGCAGTGGCAGAGCGAACAGCTTTAACTAGGGTAAACTTGGTTAGCCAATCACATACAACTATGATAGAAGTGTTACTAGTTTTCTTGCGAGGTAAAGGACCCATTATGTCAATTGACAAACATTGAAAAGGGTATAAAATCTTCTTATTTTGGCCCATTAAACCAGGTCTAGCAAGTTGACTAACTTTACTCGCAGCACAAGTTTCACAATGGCGTATGTAACGGATGACATCGGCACGCATTTTAGGCCAGTAATATTGTACGGAGATCTTACAAAAGGTTTTATAACCACCCAAGTGAGCAGATGTGGGACTGTCATGAAAGAGTTTGTAAATTTCAGTTCGGCGAGATCGAGGTATCACCTGTTTCCATTCCACTAAGTTGCTAACAATGGCATGACGGTTGGGAACATACTTAAAAAGTCGGTGATTTTCAATTCGCCAAGTAGGAAATTGATTAGGACTTTGGCTAACACGTTCAAGCATTTTTAAGTACCAAGAGTCTAAGTCACCATCAACAAGTTCTAGAGCGGAAACCTGAATAGGAGCTCGCGATAAAGCATCGGGAACTACATTATGTTTGCCCTGTCGGTGTCGAATTGTAAAATAGTATTGCGACAGACGAACACTCCAACAGGCTAAACGGCCAGTGGGGTCTTTCATATTAGTAAGCCACAATAAGGAATAGTGGTCAGTTAACACAGTGAAATGTGTACCTTCGATGTACGGTCTAAATTTCTCAATGCCAAAGATGACAGCTAAACACTCTCTCGCGGTGACAGAATAATTGCGTTCGGCCTTGTTAAGGGTACGTGAAGCATAAGCAATAACCTTTTCCTCATCGTCAATATTTTGTGTAAGAACACAACCGAGGCCAAAATTAGAGGCGTCACATTGTAACGTGAACAGTAGCGAAAAATTTGGACTACTCAAAACAGGAGAGGAGGTCAAACAAGATTTAATTTGATTAAATGATTTAAGAGCATCATCAGTCCAATGCACACGCTGCTTTTTAATACGACCTTTAATTAGGTCCGAAATAGGAGCAGTAATAGTGGCAAAATTTGGAACGAAGCGACGATACCAAGAAGCTAAGCCAATAAAGCGTTTGACTTCGGTCACTGTATTTGTTTGAGGGTATTTAGTGATAGCCAAAATTTTATCAGGGTCCATGCGTAAACCATTTTTATCGACGACAAAACCGAGGTACGTAAGACTGGGACGGCAAAACTGACATTTGTCGATATTGACAGTTAAGTTAGCGTCTTTAAGACGGGTATAAACTTGCTCTAAGGTGTCCAAGTGTTCTTTAAAGGTTCCAGACACGATAACAATATCGTCTAAATACACGAAGATGTTTTCACCCAATAGCGGACCAAAAATGCTATCCATGAGACGTTGTTGACTGGCAGCTGCGTTCGTGATCCCAAACGGAACGACTGTAAACTCGAACAAACCACGTCTAGGGACTATAAAAGCTGTTTTTTCGCACGAATCAGGATGTAGAGGAATTTGGTAAAAAGCTTGTATAAGATCGATGGACGTAAGATAACATGCATTGCGCAATTTATCAAGAATGCTATTTAAATATGGTAAAGGATAAGCAGCCTTCTTGGTAACCGAATTTAATTTTCGACCGTCGAAACAAAGTCGATACGAACCATCTTTCTTTTTGACTAAGACCATTGGAGAACTCCAAGGAGATTTCGAGGGACGAATAATACCCATCTCTAACAAGCGATCAAGTTCGTGGTCGGCATGGACTTGCATAGCAGGAGACAAAGGATAGTATCTCTGCTTAATAGGAGATGCGTCACCCGTATCAATAGTGTGTACAACTAAATTAGTTAAGCCTAAAGTAGGACCAGAAATTTCAGCAAACTTCCCAACAACTTGGTCTAGAAGAAGTTTTTGTTGAACTGACAAATCAACTACACCACAAATAGTCTGCAGCGAAAAAGTTTCAGCCACATCGAAGCGTCCAGCTACAAAATTAGTCTGCTCCAAAAGCGTAGCAAAAATCAACACCTAAAATTAGTGTAGACGGAATTGAGTCACAAATAACCGCATCGATGGACCTAGTAATACCATCAATGGTAATGGGTAAGGCAACAGTACCTAAAATATTTTGTAGCTGACCGCCATCAGTAGTCAAGATAAGCGGAGACTTATTGTTACACAATTTGAGAGACTTATTGTTACACAATTTGAGATCATGTCTCTGAAGTAAATATAAACCGTTGCGTCCAATTAAAGTTCGATTGGCCCCTGTATCTCAAAGAGCGTGAATAGGTTCGCCATTAATATAAATGGTTAAATAAGGACGGTTGTCAGAAAGTTGTTTAGTAAAGGTGGCTGAAGTATTACAAGTCATACGGAAAAATTCATTGACAGTTCGTAACCAAGATTCCCAAGATAAAGTATCAGCCTTAGTATAATAGGGATAAGGAATAGATCGGCTGTGATATCTACCCTTTACTTTGCGTTTTTTGGATGGCATTTAGGACAAGTGGCAAAATAACTATTTGCATGACCGCAAATATAACAAAAAATAGTCTTATCTGCTGAGCAAGTATGGAAAGTATGGCCTAATTTACGGCAGTTCCAACAAGTAGTCGTACTTTTCGCACGGTTAGTTCTAGGACCAGGATGTTTAATTGTCATTTGTGCAGTCTGTGTCACAGGTTTTTTAGGAGTAGGCTGGTAAGCCAAGTCAGGTTCCAGTTGCAAGGATGAAGCAGAAGCAGGATTGCGATATTTAATATTCTGTATCTTAACGTCTTCCAGCTTTTTACACAGAAATGCAAGGTGTTCAATATCGTGGACTACTGTTAAAGATAATTGAGTAGCGTAAAAAGGTTGCAAGTTTTCATAATATGCTTAAGTTGAACTGATTCGGATGGTTTAATGAGTAAACAATCAAATAAATTAAGCAGGACAGCAATAAAAATCGGGAGTGTGCTCCCCTAGACTTTCTCGCATTCGCCTTGTTTTCTAGCAAATTTGAAAAGTTAATTGCAATGTATATACATACAGCGATAAAATTACATTTTCAGGTAACCACTACCTGTTCAGGTAAAGTGCCGCTTTAGGTTAACCTATCATACTGAAATTTTATATCTGGGAGTTTTTCTCAATAATAAATGTATGTGCAAAATTTCGTGCAAATACCTTGAAGCAAACTGGTACTTTACTTGAATGGATACCGTTACCTGTTTAGGTAAAATGCCACTTCCGGTTACCCGATCATGCTGAAATCTAATATCTCGTAGTTCTTCTACATAAGAAATGTATGTACAAAATTTTGTTCAAATATCTCGAAGCAAACTGGTACTTTACTTGAAAAGGTACCGCTACCTGTTTAGGTAAAGTGCCACTTCCGGTTAACCGATTTCACTAAAAATTGGTCTGGAATCTACAAATTTTGAATAATGACTATGTACATAATTTCAAGGGTCTAGCTTATTTCGTTTTTAAGTTATCGTGTTCACACACACACACACACACGCACATACACACACACAGACATAATTCGAAAAATGGATTTTTCGGACTCTAGGAGGTCTAAAACGTCAAGATTCGTGAAAATCTCGAAGTCGATTTTTTTGACGATTACAATACTTTCTCTATGCGAGAAAGTAAAAAGTGAGGGTTTTTCATCGCCTCCCTGCTTGCGCTTCCTAATCTCGTCCCATAATTCGTCATCAAAATCAATAGGCAAAAAATCAGATCGCAACCTAGCTACCAATTCGTGCCAGTTTGAAACCCGGTGATGCATAGCACGGTACCATACTAACCCACGACCCGAGAAAAGGTCAACAGCACTAGAAAATAATTGGTCGTACGAAATATTACGCGCTACTCTAAGTTCTTCGACACGTTGTAGGAAAGAATTTACTGCTGACATACAAGGTTGTTGTGTAAAAGGAGGATACAGATGTGCGTGCTCATCAGAAAAAGATACCCTAGGTCGTTGGAACGTAGATGAAGCTAACCCAGCTGCTTCAATTATATTAGGGTTGTTAACAATATTATCTGCCATAGGTTCAATAGGGTCAGAATCGGGTAGATCTACTGTATTAACAGAATCGACAAAATTAGTGGCATCAATATTTGAGGGCAAAGGATCTACTTGTAATTGTGAATCGTCATGCTCATTACTAAGTGACTGTAATAAATCTAAGTATTGACTAGTAAGAGTAGCATGCTCCTGTTCTAATTTAGAAGAGGGTTGTAGCCTGGTTAGTCGTGAATACAGATGCGTCAGCCGCGTATCAAGCCGAGCAAATTCTGAATCAGAAGGTGCCCCCGAGAAAGCAGTAACTAACACCGAAAGTTCAGTTAGTTTGCCTTTACAAGCATCAAGTTAGAATTGTACATCAAAGGGTGCTACTAATTGATAACCGCTAAGCAACGTAGGGTCAGCCTTTTCTAGTAACAGTTTCGCACGCAAGGTCCTACGACGTTGGTCGACGTTCATACTTTCCACCGTGTCCCTATCTAAGCCTCTGAACAGTTGCTCATAGAGTAATTCATCTACACGAAGTGCGTTAACATTCATTTTGAATGAATAATTTAGTCAAAATATTAAAGAAGAATTGCAGGTTGCACAGCTGATGTAATACCAAAGTTGAGCCCCACACATTTGGCGTCAGTGAAACAATAAAGAAGCCAACCTGCGATCGATCACTAATAATAATCAATGGTAGTATAATCGCAGATCAACCCCCTTATCATTTATACACTACGGTAGCTCTGAAATGTTCTTACTCACCGCAATGACCTAGCTAGCTTTAAATTCGGTGGCCTTGGGTCGCAGATTTCTATCATCAGCTGAACTGATGCAAGCTCTTTTAATAATAAGAAAAACACAGGGCGCCAGAAATCACAGATTTCGAGAAATAAATAAAATTACAGCAACAATTAGGTTTATTTGGTTAATAAATAATAGCTGCTTGCAACATCGTAATTAGGTCTGTAAATTGTTTATCACAAAGTTTAAATACAGTATATAACTAATGCTGAAAATGCAGCACGCACAAAAAAATATGTGAACAGAATTGCCTGGAGGCTGTATCAGGATTCCGTTGCTTTGCGCTGGTTCTATCCCTCAAGCACGTAAACAAGACTGTGTTTACGTTTTAAACCAATGTAGTCAATGGTACTTGAAAGGCACGAGAGTAAACCACCCCAAGAGACGCAGCCTCACGTCTCGATGAAATTAGGCTTGGTATTAGGGTGGCGACGTAGTGAATGAATCAGACATTAAGTGCAGATTGTTTTATTACGAAAATAAACGGTGTATCTATACAAAACAAGAATGCTTAACTAAGTAACATATCAAAGTTCATAATAGTGTAGTGTAATGGAACGCGTTTAAAGGTACGAAGATGACAATTCAGCATAATAAGCTTTTTATAGTTCCGCAAGGGTTTGCAGGAAGGTGCGGTGAACTTGGCTTTACTAGGTCGCTTACTGAGCGAAATGCCAAGTTGCAGTTTACTGAGGTGGTTAAACTCAATGCTTGCGAAACAATATTCGTTTGTTAATATTTCGTAAATGGGAACTGCAATTTGCCTGTTTTAATTCAAGATTAAAATAGATCTCAATTAAATATAAACTTGTGAAATTATGAAGTAAAACTGGAGGTTAAAACTGTTTGTTTATGAAATCAGAATTACATTTAGAACTTCTGACTGGTTTCGTAAATTCTGTTATTAAAATTTATGTGTGTTTAAATCAAGTTTAAACATATGTGAACCTCTTTTGGGCAATTCAATGAAGGAGTAAGCTTACCACTGTCATATGTTTTAACCGTTATCTCGGTAATGATAGTAAAATGGCGTGAGGGCACTTCTTACAAAATTCTTAATACGTATTCATTAAGCAAAACTTTAAATTTGTGAATTGTAAATTTAGAAACAATTCATACATTACGTTTTAAATTTCTAAAGCGCAGTTTAAATTTGTAAATTGTAAATCTGACTTTTAAAGCAGATTTATGAACAATTAATACATTATGTTTTAAATTTGTAAAGCGTAGTTTGAAATGTGTAAATTGTAAATCTGAAGCGTAGTTACAATCGATTCAGCCAACAGTTCATAGGCGGACGTGGTTGTCAACAAAAGTTGAAACAAGACTAACTTGGGTGGTGATAAAAAAACGTTGCCGGCAGCAATCTCGAACTCGTGGCCGAATTTCATAATGGAATAGACGCTCCTGTACCACTTGGCAAGCTCAAGATGACATTCCAGAAGTGAGTTGCGGGTCCAAGTTATTGATTAGGGTGTTAATTAGGAAACCCAAATAAAGAGTCGTCTAAAAAACGGCATCAAAGAATGGCGTTTAAAGGTGACGTTGAAAAATGACGTCAAAGAGCTAATAAAAAAACGGGAAACTACTAAACTTGAATATCAAACCAAGGAGCGTAAACATACCTGATTGTAGTCATCAGCTCACAAACGAAGTCAATTAAAAATTGGTGAAGTAGCACGCGGGAATGCCTTCGTAGAAGCAAGTTACTTCAACCGAATGCAGAAATAGAATGCCCGGTAAGCGATGGAATAGCTGCCCGCTGGCGCAGAGAGATAACAAGTGAATTTCGGAAAAACCAAAACCAGCACTTTTGCGCGAACAAGATTTGATATTGATTGAAATACAGCGAATTATAACTCAAGTGAAGATATACAGGCTGGCCCGGAAGTGACTAAATGGCGAAACAAATAGCAGGAGCTAAAGATTTGTTTCACAACTATTAGATAACTTTGTTTCAATTATTTTATTATTCCTATTTGTATTGTTAGCGCGTATACCTTTGCATAATACAACTTTTTTAAACATAAAAATGGATTTTTCCCTTAAGTGGGCGCCTCTAATAACCGGACAAAAACTTTGGCACTGTGCGTGTCCGCTTATGGAAGATTTCACTGTACAGTAAAATCTCTCATAAGGAGACACCGTAGTGTCACGATTTTTGTCAGCTTAATGGAGGTGTCCTCTTAATAGAAATGCTTTAATTTTCATTTTTTTTAAATCTTTATTTGAATATAGAACGACATAAAAATACATAAATTTGTCAGTACATACTACTATGGGTTCTAGGTAAATAGACCGAACTCAATAGACCGAAAGGCAGTTGACCGAACTCAATTGACCGAAAAGCAATAGACCGAAATGTCACTAGACCGAAACAGCAATAGACCGAAAATCACTTGGTCGAAAATATGTTATGGTTAAAGTACACATTCGGTAAATGTGCACATTAAATATCTTGAAAAATTACATTTATTTATTAACAATAGCATCAATAGAAACATTTACTCAAACAGCGTCCCAGACAGACAAGTCTATTAGATAAAGAATGTTATTTGAAATGTTGCTTAGAATTAATAGTAGGTGTCACATATAAGGTCACAGCCACCTGCTCTAAAAAACAATTTCCACTGGTTTTTCTTATTCTTCTACTACCCTGCGAATTACTAAACGCGATACTTCAAAGTTAATTTATTGACGGATACCATAAGAGTGTATCGTCAAAGTTGAGTTTCGGTCACTTAACCTGAAATTTGTGTGGCCCGAAATTGATGCTAAAAATCTCATATTCCTGTCAACAAAGACACGAGTATCTTAAAAAAATTAATAATACGCGATCCAAACATCAATAGCAATTCAAAGCAATTATAATTTTTAATAGAAATGTTATAACAAATATTTCCAAATAACATTATTGCATATTTTGGAAAATAAGGGTACTTTATTCTTGAGCCATTTTCATATTTTCGAACTTCCCCCGTGTACGAAAAGGGATATTTAAATTTTGACAAGTGCATTTGTAGTTTGAGAACAAGCAGGGTTTTTTTATAAAGAGTGATTTTTTTTAGAGAAGTCAAAAATAAACTTTTTTCCCCATTGTAACCCAATCCGGGGACATACTGTATAACAATTTTGTATTTTATAATATATTTCGTCTTTTGTTACTTACCTTAAAAGATTTGTTGGCGGTAATTGCACTTAAGATGGTAGACATAATCCACATGCACTTTAGATAAAAATCTTCAAATTGAAATAGTTCTACGTATTATCTATAAATCTGCATTCCTGTCGATTTGGGAACAGATAAGCACAAT